>JBBJLR010154033.1:0-15021 GCA_037577145.1 Brachypetersius gabonensis
TTTGGCATCATGTACGATTTTCGTCCCACTTCTCACGTGTACACCACTTTGTATTGGTCTTTCACGTGGAATTCCAAAAAAAAAGATTAATGTTTGTGGCTGTAATGTGGCAAAATGTGGCAAAGTTCAAGTGGGCCGAATACTTTTGCAAGCCGCTGTATACCAACTATCATACAAAAACTTCATCAGAAAAGCTACCTGCTAGGGAAAAGCTAAACACAGATTTGAAATCAGCATGAAAAACTACAAAACCTGTATGATCTTATCTCTGATGATTTTAACCTGTTGATCCGTGGTGTTTATATAATTCATTCTCCGAAATGTTTTGTAAAGGGTCCATACCATGGAAAGCTGAATCACTGATCACTTTTATGAAATTAGTACAAGAGTTTGTTTTGTGAACACCACATATGCTCCACAAACCATACAGTCCATATATAGAAATCAAGCTATTTTAAATTTGTTTTTACATCATAAAAACCAAGGCATTAACATATATATCTGTCTACTCAGCTTTCATCAGTTTAGTCCTGCCCTTTCACTAAAGTCAGCGAAAGTGTGGCTTTGTGAAATGCTGAGTTATTTAAAGAACCATTTATTTGATCAGATTTTACTCCAAGGCCCTTTCAGCTATTCTAGGAGGAAAGTGGCATAACAATAATGTTCTTTTTCTTCTACTCCTCCTTATTAACATGTGATGGGCATGACATGGATTCCTTGGTAGTGGACATTTTTCTTAACCCATAACCACTTTAGAGACACCTTAGCTTAACCAGCAAAGACAAATAAGCACCAAGGAGAGCAGTGTCTCACCTGAAATGAAGATGTAGGATGGATGTTGATTCTAGCTTGCCTCCAGCGGTCCCCTTGGTTCCCGCTGAGGGTCCACACAGAGGTATCCTGACCAGTCTGACTTTTCTGTCTTAAATACACATTCAGGACACCTTTGAAAGAACAACAGTGCAATATCAGAACTATTGGTAAATAGTGCTAATGATAAGCAGTATAATTGATACATATAATTACACATATATTACATGTTACAGTGTACAGATAATATATCTTGCCTCAGACTTCAGGAACCAAAATTCTTTATTCTATTTTCTGTTTGCATTTTTTCATCTGCATGCTGAAAAAACAGAACTACAACAGTTAAAGCTTCAACCTATGGCCACTGGGAAAACTTTGATAAAGACCTACAGAACAAACAAAATTTACTGGTGTTTCATATACAAAGTATTCCTGGTCGTAAAAGGAAAAAAGAGTGTGGCCAGAAAGTATGTTTTATTTCCTTACAAATGGGGTGCACACATGCAGAAGAAAATTGTCATGTTTGGGTGAGTTGCCCTGGAAAGAAAATGCTTTGAGCATGGACTTAAACATAAAAAAGAAAAACAGTCCATCATGCAGGCTTTCCCTGTTTTTCTTTTGCTGTGCAACAAAAAATATCCTTTTTGTTTTTGGTTCCTTACTCTTAGGCATCCAGGAAGAATGTAGCAGAAAAGGCCAGAGAGGGCACACCCTAGAGAGGCTTAATTTACCTGACACGTCCATTTCTTAAGGCAGACAGCTTTTCAAAACGGAAAATTGCAGTTACTAGTTTGTCTGTGAGTTATGTTAGAAGGAACAGTAATCCACACTGTTTTGCATAATTTCAGCGAACTCTGTGCTGAAAAAGGTAGTTCCTTAGCAAGTAAATTAGCATCATTTTCTGATGATTTTTAGGTGTGCAACTCTACTTTTTTGCCATTTTGTAATGTAAGGACCAGATAGTGATATTAAACAACATGAGATTACAACTCATCTAATATCTACTGGTTATCATTATTCACAAATAGTATCTTACCAATGTGCTTCCCATACATGTGGTAGTAGAAGCTAAAGCAGTAGGCTGGACTAGACGCCACATTCCCATAGGGGTTTTTCGGAGCAACATTAAACAATGGGGTCAACAGTCGTGCCTTGTCTCCTTCCTGGCGAGGTCTTGAAGTTTCAATATACAAATAATAACCTATTGAAAACACAAAAACAAATAGGCAAAATACTACATAAACATTACATTTTTTAACTTTTTTAAATTAAACTTTTAATGCACATTTGCTATAAAAAATGTAGTTATGTCAGCACTGACATATATCTGAAAAAGCCATTTCTATCAAAAGTTGCTAACCAAAAATTTGTGTAGAATTGTGGGTGTGTAGTGGGGCAGGCGGTTGGAGGGCTGGGTACAAAGTAAGCAAGAGTTAATATAGGTAGACATATTTGTATGTTTGTATTAGTTTGGAGAAGACTGTTTCCGGGAACATTTTGCTCTTTTCATTTTATGGGCTCCACAGAAATATTTAGAATCAATTTTTGAACACAACTAAAGTGGAACACTAGCTCATTTAAGCATTGCACCCATCAGTAAATCTCTGACTGTCTAATAGTGAAGTAACTGTGTAATTCAAATGTGAAAATAAGCTACAAGTACTTACAAATTTGCCCAGAATGTTTCCATGCTGCATATTGCAGCCCTCTCAAACTACTGAAAAATACAGAATGTACAGTTGCAGGATCACCTCTGGTCAAATGATCTATTTTCTTAATTGAACAACATCTGCATAGAACAACTACTGTATATTTACACAATATACTGAATATATTAAAATAAAAAAGTAAATAAAAGATTTGGTCACTCTTTCAGTTGACTGAACAGTTACTGCAAGATTTCAAGGATTATTTGTCTCATTAATCCAAGTCAGACAACAAGCAACCCATTAAACCTTTCAAGGTGCTCATATAGTTATCAAAGCATCTGACTGAGGATCAAAGTTTGCTGTTACAAAAGAAGAGAAGATTATAAGCACTACTGAAAAACATCTAAAAACAAAGCAAAACCACAAATCACTGCCAATGACCAACAGGAAGATTTGTCTGGCACAGGAATAGCAATGAACTGGTCCACTACACAAACACCATGTCCACTGAGGGGTCATCAGAAAGTGACACGCAAAAGGAATTGGAAATGATTGTGTCACAGGGTGTAAAGGCCAAGGTCAAGGAGGTAGCAACTGCTTGGTCACTGAGTCCACACCGCTTAACCTGCTTGTTCATCTCTTCAGGACCGTGAGTACACCCGTTTCTGAACTGCTCTGTGAGTGTGTGAGATTGTGGATTCTGGTGGGAATCTTTACTCGGGAGCGTTCTCAGATCAAAGTGCGTGGACTACCTGCTCACTCGTATCACTCTGCCGTTGGGTTTATCCTCCATGCAAAACTGATGTAACGGCTTAAGACAGTGTCTTTCACTGCTCGAGCTGAGCTTGCTAAGCGACTCACGGCACTCTTGGTCCAGCCAGTATTTCTCTATTATTTTTTCTGCCCTCAGGCCCTAGGATCCTGCCCCTTCTTCCACCTAGATAGTTTAAGGTGATCCTGTTTATACCATCCGACGCATCCTTGACTCACGCCTGTGGGGGCTTGGCACAAAGTACATTGTGGACTGGGAAGCTATGGTCCCGAAGAGCAGTCTTGGGCGCCCAGTTGGTTTATTCTGGATATATCTCTTATTCAGGATTAGCGTCGCAGGCTATCCTCACAGCCGGGTCTGTCTGGTGATGGTCCTGGAAGGGGTGTACTGTCACGTACACAGGTCATGTGAAAAGATTTCATCACATGGTTTAAAGGCCAAGGTCATGGAGGTAGCAACTGCTCAGTCATTGAGTCAACATCGTTCATCCTGCTAGTTCATCTCTTAAGGACCATGAGCACTCTGGTTTCTAACTTGCTCTGTGTGTGTGAGAAAGAATGGAGATTTTGGTGGGAATCTTTACACTATTGAGTAGATAGTGTACACTATTTAATAGAAAGAATAGATCAAAGTGTGTGGAATACCTGCTCTCCCATGTCACTCCACGATTTGGTTTATCCTCCACACTACACGGTTGGCCATAATTCATGACATTGCCCTAAATTGTCATCTCATCACAAAAATCAATGCCAATCTGCAATCATTATCAATTTCCACAAGACACTTAGGTAATAACAATCTGGAATCAAGGTACTCTTTACCTACAATTATCAAAAATATGTGTGGAGAAAAAGCACATTTCAAAAGAGCTGCTAGTTGACATTAATTTACTAAATATAAACACACCATGAAAGAAGAGTGGGTGGACATTTAAAACATTTATCCAAAGAAAAAGATAAAATCAACAAACATCAAGAAAAAAGACATTTAGCTGGACTTCAGACGGCTGTGATATTAGCCTAAGGAGTCCCATTAAACATGAACAGAAAAGTGCCCAAAGTTGTATATATTTTTTTGTGTTAAACTCAATACATAATAGTTCCTGTGGTCGTGTTTGACTCTTTTGTGAAAAGATCAACAAATTGACCAGCAATTTGACCAGGGGTACCAAAACTTTCCCAAACAACAGAATTGCTTCAGCTAACTACAGTTCAACAATAAATTTGACAGAATTGTACATGCAGTGTGACTGTAATAAACAGACGCAGGTAGGGTATACATGTAAACATGTTTTACTTGCCATTGTTTTTCTGTTTTACCACAATTTAAAAAAAAAACCTTAAAGTAAGTAAACAAATGTATAAAACGTAGCAACATTGAGCCCAGAGCCGGTAGTAGCTAGGGTACCAGTCCTGTTTTGGGTGCTTTGTTTTTTTGGGGAAATAGTACGACCCATGGCCAAATAGTTAAAATAGACCCAAATAGGCCAAGTAGACCCATAGTTAGCCCAATAGGTAGGCCCATAGCCACAGGTAGCCCCATAGGTAGGGGTTTAGAGGCCTCAGAAAGGCCTATGGAGAGGCTGTAACAAGGTTCTAAGGGGTGGTCGCCTCCATTAGAGGTAGGGGGCCTTCCCAAAAACTTGGGGTGGTACTGGGGTCAGACAAGGCAATGGGGGTGCTCCGAGAAAGGAGCTCCCCGCAGAAGGACTCCCTGAGACCATTGTCGGGACCCACGGTGAGGGTTCCACACCTGTGCACACAGTGGGGCTCGCAGAGAGCATTGGCGAGACCCACGGTGAGGGTTCCACGCCTGTGCACACAACACGGCTCGCACAGCGCACGGGTGGGGCCCAAAGGAAAGGCTCCACTACGGTGCACGCAATGGGGCTCTGCAGAGAGGGCTCCACTAGAAAGGCCCAAGGACCAATTCAATTTTATTTTTATGTTGTGCTTTTTACAACCAGGTTGTCCAGGTCCGAGCCCCTAGTGAGGCCAGAGGCGAGGAAAAACTCCCTCAGCAGAAGGAAGAAACCTCGGGAGGAACCAAGACTCAAAAGGGGAACCCGTCCTCCTCGGGTCGACCCAGAGACAGGAACAAGAATAAAGAATAAATACAGGAGAGGGCCTCAGTGAATGAGATTATAAACAGATAGGCCCTCTACGGCTAACAGAGATGGTTTGATTAAGTGTCCAGAGGGTAAATATTGTTGGAAGAGGAACAGAGAGTTTGTTGTCCATAAATATCAGGATCAGGAGGAACAATCTCCGCCTGGCCCTTAGGCAGCGGTGGCCCAGCTCGGGGAAGGGCCTGAGTGGAGCTGGGACCAGTCGAGGACAGTTTCCCATAACATTTTGTCTCACCAGTACTGACGCATCCTTCTTGCCAGATGATGAAGAGAGTAAACTGATCATATTGATCTCAAGAGAGCAGTGCTACAGGTTGACTGACATAAAATTCAGAGAATACCTTCCTTCCCAAGGTGTATGAAGTCTACAGAAGCTCAAATAAAAGTTTCATAGTTTCACAGCATGTTTCACAGCATGAGTTTCATTTCTCCCACATAATGTGCCATCATGTCCCATATTCCCTCAAATCAGAGCTCTGAAGTTTAATCTTTCAGTTTATTCCTTGTTTCAGCCAAAGGTCAATGCTAATAAGGCAAGCAGGGCACTAGTCTTCAAACGTTATCCTTTAATGCCCTTATGCTAAAATGCTAAACAAAATTAAAATAATAATTAAGCGCAGCACTAATCTCGTTCCACAGTATCTGGCTGTCAGTGAACTCCATCTGCAGTCTACGTAACAGCTTCAAATTGTAACAGCTCTGAAATTGTATTAGAGAATTACATGCATTCATATATTAGACTAAAATATAAGATTTTTATAAACTGTTCTGTAAATGAAACTGAACTGAACTCGGTAGTCAGTATTTGGCTGAACTCATTGATATGGCAAGTTGTTTTATTTTACTATCTGTAGAATAAACATTTAAGCCATGTATTTATGCTATCTATTTATGTATACCTTGTTTTAAACCACTGCGATCACTACTGGGTCCAGTGTTGGGTGTGTATTTGGTATCCCTTGTGGCAGCACTATGTCTTGTCCAATCAAATTCTTCTGTCTTGTCTTGGGTGAACATACATATGGATTCTTCCTCAAAGCTGCAATGGAATTTACCTATGATGTTGACAGAAACAACAGTTTTTTACAATTAATTACAATCATCTTTACACTTTACATTTTTGTTCAGTTACAGTTTTGATACAGACATAGTACTGTATCATAGACATGATACAGACTTGATACTGGCTATGACACACTTACCACTGTAGAAAATAATATCTGCTACAAGACTACACTCATTCAGTGCTACTGTACATAGCACAACATTTTTAAATGTTTTTTAAAGTCTAAAAAATGTTTTAGTGCATTTCTAAACTTGGTTACAGCCACTAATATGGACTCAAAATATACTCACTCCAATGAGGGTTTACAGGAGCTGTAAATCAGAAGAGAAAAAAGATATTAGAAAATATGAAACTGTGTAACTGTGAAGGGGTTACAGTATAATAAAAGATAGTAGGACTATTGGGACAATATAGTTTGTTTTCAGAGTGTAATTTGGACACAGAGACAGATCTGAGCAGTGTTGTCTTTCATCACAAGGAGAAAGAGAGAACAGGGAAGTGGAGTAGCCAGGGTTTTGCTGATGTTCATAAAATGCAATAATTATGCATTTTAAAATGACAAATGCCTTGTTAGGGGTCGCAGGACTATTTCCTATTATTTTGAAAGATAAAGTGGTGTGGGATAGTGGCTCCTTCTCTATCTATCTGTATAGTGTTTATATGCAGTCATTTCTGGTGCCAAAACTCGGGAATAACTTCTTTCGAAGTAGGAAGCTATCAAACCTGCTGAAATGGCTGAGGTGCTGGAGTGAGTTAAACGAAAGCGCGGGGTAATTTGCACGGCAACTGCAATGCAATCCGATTCACAGTCTAGAGTTTTTAGGCGTGTCTAGTGACACATATGGCAGTTTGCTATACCCAGTACTGTTACAACTAATTCCAGATGGCCTTGCATTAGCCTACACATGCAAGTCAGATAATAATAGTAAATGGAATGTGCTCCAGCTTGTTCGATTCCTGCAAAATGAAGGGAAAGAGCACTCCAAATGACAAGATATGGTAATATACAAAGAGAATGCACAAAGCCCAAGAAGTTTTATTCATAAGAGTGGTGTAAAGGCACTTGCCAGTAGTAAGGCAAGAGACACTACACCTCCATATCTTTGGGTCTGCTGCCACAGTGACAAACACAATGTTGCTAGAAAGTATCGAAACAGTTGAAACCACTTAAGTGTGAGCTGCTGTAATAAGGTTACGTGGTGAACACATTGAAGAAGAGTGCAAAAGAAAGGGCCTGCAACTTGCTGATTTACTAACCAGAAGATGACAATAGTTCTGATTTGTCATTACTAATAGGAGCAGATTTTTACTTGCAAGTGATATCTGGTAAGGTTGAGAGGATCACAAAATCTCTTGTTGCCATTTAAAGCAGCTTTGGATGGTGTGTGCAGGGCCCAGTTCCCTCATCCTGTGTGCCCGAGGCAGCTTGCATGCACATCAGCTTAGAGAAATATGTGCAGATCTCGAAACAACTGCACGCTTTCTGGGAGATAGAATCACTGGGCATTGCCATCGAAAAAACCCAGATGATGTAGAGGCTCTCCAAAGTTTCAAGAGGTCAGTACAGTTTAAGGATGGGTGTAATCAGGTTGAGTTACCATGGAGACCTTACAAGTCAAATCTTCCAGATAACTTCAGTATTGCAAAGAAAATATTTGAAAGCTTAAAGATAAGGCTAATATACTGCACGATTTAATGATGTCATTAAGGACTACATGCAGCAGGGTATGTGTGAGGACGCCCCAGAGAACAATTTGGCAAGGGAAGAGTGAAATATTATCTACCATGTCATGCTGTACTTTTGGAGAATAACTAATAAATTAAGAGTTGTGTTTGATGCATTTTCACATGTGTAGGGTTGTCCATCCCTAAATGAGTGTCTGCTAAATGGGCCAATCCTAACCTGTTAGATGTTCTAATCAAATTCAGACTGCACCAGATAGCTTTTACAGCAGATATTACCAAGGCCTTTCTGCAGGTATCTATAGCGATAAGGACAGGGATGCTGTGGCTACATGGACATCCAGCTAAATATGATTAGCTAAATATGATCCAGCTAAAAAGTAGCTACGTGTCATGAGGATGAGTAGAATAGTATTTGGGGTTTCCTCAAGTCCATTCTTATTAGATGCAATTATACAAAAGCACATTAGGCGGTACTAAACAGAACAGCCCAAGACTGTAGAGGCACTGAGAGACTCTCTGTAAGTTGATGACTTCACAAAAAGCTCGTGTAATGTTAAGGTGGCCCATTTTATCAATACAACGGCAAAGGAGATGCCAGCATGAACCTCGGCAAATGGGTAACAAATTCACCCGTGCTGAAAGCTTGTCGAGCAGAAAGTGACATGGAGTGTACAGCAGAAATCGATACTTGTACAGGTGTACTCAAGGTGTTTGGGTTGGTTTGGAGAGCAGAAGACATGAACTGGCATTTGATCTAAAGACCAAATTAGCAAGTAAGTTGCCTTGAGAGACAATGGAAACACCAAGAGAAACTCGCATCTTTGACCCCATCAGGTTTCTTACTCCATACAACACGAGAGTGAAGTGCCTATTTCAAGAACTGTGCATGAGAGGAATCAATTGGGACAAGCAATTACCCGCAGACTTGACCGGAATATGAAACCAATGGTGCACAGAGCTACCAAGACTCCACCTGCTGCCCATTCTGAGGTGGTACCAAATTTAGATTCAGCAAAATTCACAGGCAAACAGTTTTGTGATGCTAGTGAAAGGACATATAATGCTTTCGTATGGTCACACTGCAGTGGCAATGCAAATTCTGCAGATTAACCCACTAGCAGTCTAAGTGTAGAGAACCTCATATGGAGCCAGATGTGGTGGAATGGACCTACTTTCCAGTTGGCGGCTGATGCCACATAAGACATGAATGAGAATTTTATCTCCGATGAGGCTAGGACAGGTTGAAAACAGTTCTGAGAATAACTGAATGGGTGAAGCGCTTCGTAGCTAATACCCACTCAACTCAAAGAGTAACACTACAGAAGAGCTTAATTCAGCCGAAGTAATCTGGATAAAGGTAGCACAAGAATATAGTTTCTGCCAAGAATTTGGTACAGGACATAAAAGAGTATAAAAAAAATTAAAGACTTGAAGCAATTTCTAGATGAAAATGGCCTTATCAATGTAGGAGAAAGGTTACAGCAATCTGTGTTCAGTTTCACCATTAACACCGCTGGGTGTTACCCACAAACCACAGATACTTTGAGCTAATAGCCCTAGACTTTCATGAGAGAATAATGCATGCTGGTATTAGAGATACTGTAGGACTAGTGAGGGATAGGTAATGAATTTTGAGGGGTAGACAACTGGTTAAGCCGATTGTAGGCCATTGCTACATCTGTAACACTAAAGATTAAGCCAACTCAACAAGTTACAGCCCCATTATCAAGAGACAAAGTTACTGAGTCTCCTCCCTTTGAAGTAACAGGACTAGACTTTGCAGGACCATTAAATGTCAAATCTAATGTTTAACCAAAGAAAGCATACATTCCACTTTTCACTTTTGCTCTCACTAGGGCACTACAGAGAACTTCCTGTTAGCCCTAATGGGGTTTTATTGCAAGACGAGGACTCTTTGAAATTATTTATTTTGACAATGCAAAGACATTTAGTCAAGTCAAGTAAGTCAAGTCAAGCAAGTTCTATTCGTCATTTCTGCTATATACACACAGTACATAGTAAAAATTAAATAACGTTCCTCCAGGACCATGGTGTAACACAGGAACAGAACAGAACATGATACCACATGTGCAAACATGAAAAAGCATGAAAAAACTTGAAAAAATACATCTGTATTTTAGCAGCAGAGATGTGCAAAGTTGTAGAATAGAAAATACATGTGTAAATACAGCAATATTTCTGATTGTGAATAACGGTCGCTTCGGTACATTATCATGTTGCTAATTGTCGTCTCCAGCTATTATCATAGCCAACATTAACCTCTCCAGAGCACTGTCGTTGAGCCATGTCTCCATAAAAACATAAGCCCAACAGTTTCTGAACTCGCACTGTGTGGTTTGCTTGAGTAGGATGTAGTCCAGTTTATTGTCCAGGGAGCAAACATTGGCAAGGAAGATGGATGGGATTGCCAACCGGCTAGCTTTTGCTTTTTAGCCTAGCATGGACTCCTGCTTGCTTGCCGCACTTCTGAAGGAACTATAGAAATCATTCAAAGTGTCAAAGTTTTTCACTAAAAAGGGTATCATATGGAAGTTTATTGCAAAGTGAGCGGGTTGGTGGGGAGGCTTCTGGGAGAAACGAGTGAGGTCATTAAAAGGAATTTTTAAAAGAGTCCTAGGGAAAGCCTTGTTTGGGTTTGAGGAATTGGCAACCATGCAAACAGAGGTGGAAGCTATACTAAATTCTAGGCCTCTGTCTTATGTGCATGACAATGCAAGTGACCCACAGCCTCTGATGACCTGTCATTTTCTCACTGTGAAAAGATTGACATCACTGCCGCCAAATACCACATCCCCTATGTCTCAGACAACTAGCCTGAATCAAAAGGACATGGGCCAGAGATGGACGTGCAGACAAACACTTTTAAATTACTATTTGATGTACTTGATGTCAGCTCACAAATGCACAATTGACAGGTGCCACTGTAATGACATTAAATTGCAACTGTTTAATGATGGTGAATAAACTGCAATAAATTTATTATAAAGGAAACTCAACAAACAAATGTGAAAAATTGGTTTATGGTAACCACTTGCAAATAGGACTAATATTTCATATAACTGCGCAGATCTCATCCACGTTCTTATGTGTTTAACAACTATTAGTTGTTTGGTTAAACAAGGTCCCCATACATCCTAGGTTGTGTGTTCTGGGGCAGTAAGAAAGTGCTGTTGAAATAAATGAACGCCCAAACATTCAACACCCCCCAACACTAGTCCTAACTCTGAACCTAACCCTAGCCCTAACCCTGGTCCTAACCTTAGTCTTAGTCCTAGCCCTAGACCTATAGCTAGCCCAAGCCCTAACCCTACTCCTTACCTTTACCCTAGCCCTAACCCTTGCCCTAGCCCCTAACTCTAACCTCCTGGGAAAACAGCCGAGACTAAATATTTTTCACTATTTCAACAATAAAATAGAAAGTTAGAGTGTAAGACAAAATTATAAAAAGATTATTAATTTTTATATTTTGAAAATGTGTGTTTGACATCCCTAGGTTAGAGGAAAATGGTATTTAACATCAGTGATAAGTGGAATGGTTTCACAGCACATTTAGGTGAGGACAAAGTGGCCTCAGAGGAAACTAAGGAACAAGCTCACAAATGCAATGTCCATAAAGCCCTTTAATGATCCAACTAAATGGGCTTAACTTCCTAGGAGCATCTTCTGCAAAATATAACGTTTGTAGGAAAAACGGTGGGGAGTGCCCCTAGTTTGCCTATTTGAATGCACCACCACAGTTTGGTAGTCCCCTTCCTCAAACACATTCACTAAACCTGGCAATTAGCAAATGAGTTGAAGCATGTATGTTTGATCAGGGAAATCACCAAACTGTGCTGGACAGCTGCCATCCAGGCTTAGAGCAAGCGTGAACATCATAAACTTTGTAGTGATACACACAAGTCAGAAATGGCATGTTCAGAAAAAGCCTTTTTCATTGTGTCTATACACAGTGATTTGTCAGTGATCACCAACACAGGACTTGAGGGTTAATTAGGATGATTCATTAATTTGCCAAGTTGGCAAGAAAATAAACTAATATTCACATATTAGTTCACTTATTGACATAAGCGGTACACAAGCAAGAATTGGCGTATGTATTTCAGTCTTCACTGCGCAAATGCGAACCTTATATGAGTAGCTTCATACTGGATCTCCAAGTCCCACACAGAAAAGGAAAACTTTAAAAAGAAAAGTAATAATGACATTTTAAAATTTGGTTCCTGCCGGGAACCGTGCTTCTGCACCAATCAAAATTCAGTCAGAGCAGGTTTGATCTCAGCGCTTCTGTCACTGCGTGCCCTGACTTGTCTGCCTCGACTTCATGGCCCACCCCGATATGAGACCCACTCACCAGTCCAGAGAGGAGTGATCTGCCACTGTGGTCCAGAATAAACTTTTGGAGATCCCATGCGATGCTGGGTTACAGTCGAGATCCGAGTTCTTTCTGTCATGCTGTGAGGAAAATGCCCAGCTGAGTGAGATGTGAGATACAGTTAAAACGATCTCGCCTCTCCATTCCACATATCTGAGCGAGACCGCATTGCATATACTTAGAAACCTTATGATAGATATTAGCTGGTGAGAACAAACATAACAACTAGGATATAGGCTACATATTGTGTAAGAATCTGGGCCCCCAGAAGAGTTACTGCAGCCTGCTAAAAACTTGCTAAAAAGTTAATGTTGGCTATGATTAACAGGTGTGAGAATACACAGTGCAACACATCTTTCTGTGTATAGCCACAGCCTAGCCCCTAGAATACAGAACCTTATCTTGTCAATTACACTGTATGTCGGGCTGTTGTACTGTTTTGTTTACTCTAGATTTTACCAGTAATTTCAAATATGTTTTTGAAATATTGATGTGACTTTCAGGAATATGCTCTTGTATGACTTACTGCACTACCACACGGACTGTTGCCACATGGACAGACTTTGCTTGAGAGCATCAGTAACTGGGGAGCAGCTCCAGTTTTGCTAAATTGCAGCAGTTCCTCCCCAAAGCACAGGATATTACTTGTACATGTACATGTAATATTTTAGTACACATCGTGTATAGCTGAATTTTTTTCCAGTAACGCAGAGGTATTTTAAAGATAAATGAAACTCTGCTCATTAGCTGAATAATGAAGCTATGTCTGTAATAAAGATTTATTCAGACTCAAGATTACAGCTTATTGTAGCTAGTAACAGTATATACTGAAGCTTTCCAGATTTAATTTCAGACATAATCTACAGTTACAAAATATACATGTACGGCAAAGGTTGTTCTTTCACAGTGCACACATACAGGACATACACGCACACCAGTGCGTACACACTCATTCGTCTGAGCATCACACACAACGTGCAACAACGTGCCACGCACACACCTCTATGGGCACAATAAGGTTTGTCACATGGAATGTGAATGGAGCTCCAGAGAGAAGTGATTAAAAATATTTAGCCAACTTAAAACACTACAGACAGACGTTGTTTTATTACAAGAGACACATAGACATACCACAGCTACAGATGAACTTAAAACACCTGAGTTTCCTAATGTGTTCTCAGCCTGCTATAATTCTAGGCAAAGGGGAGTAGCAATTTTAATATATAGAAATGTTAATTTCACATTACTCAACACAGTTATTGATCCAGAGGGTAGATTTCAAATCATTAAATGATCTATATTTAACAAAGTTATGTACTGTCAGTATATATGGTCCAAACGTTGATGACCCCTCATTTTTCCACGTTTTTTTCTCCGCACTCTCTGAACACCTAGATTGTGCACTTGTTCATGCGGGCGATCTCAACTTCGGACTAAATAAAGAAATGGACAGACTCAGTACAGCTGGAGCTCAGTATAGCTGGAACTCAGCACAGCTGGAACTCAGTTCAGCTGGACCTCAGTGCAGCTGGAACTCAGTACAGCTGAAGCTCAGTACAGCTGGAACTCAGTGCAGCTGGAAATCAGCTCAGCTGGAACTCAGCTCAGCTGGAACTCAGCACAGCTGGAACCCAGCTCAGCTGGAACTCAGCACAGCTGGAGCTCAGCACAGCTGGAACTCAGTACAGCTGGAACTCAGCACAGCTGGAACTCAGTGCAGCTGGAACTCAGTGCAGCTGGAGCTCAGCGCAGCTGGACCTCAGTACAGCTGGAACTCAGTACAACTGGAGCTCAGCGCAGCTGGAGCTCAGCGCAGCTGGAACTCAGCACAGCTGGAACTCAGTACAACTGGAGCTCAGTGCAGCTGGAGCTCAGTACAGCTGGAGCTCAGTACAGCTGGAACTCAGCACAGCTGGAACCCAGCTCAGCTGGAACCCAGCGCAGCTGGAGCTCAGCGCAGCTGGAGCTCAGCGCAGCTGGAACTCAGCGCAGCTGGAGCTCAGCGCAGCTGGAGCTCAGCGCAGCTGGAGCTCAGCGCAGCTGGAACTCAGCACAGCTGGAAATCAGCACAGCTGGAACTCAGCTCAGCTGGAACTTAGTACAGCTGGAACTCAGTGCAGCTGGAGCTCAGTGCAGCTGGAGCTCAGTACAGCTGGAGCTCAGTGCAGCTGGAACTCAGCGCAACTGGAACTCAGCGCAGCTGGAACTCAGTGCAGCTGGAACTCAATACAGCTGTAATCAGTGCAGCTGGAACTCAATACAGCTGGAACTCAGTACAGCTGGAATTCAGTACAGCTGGAGCTCAGTACAGCTGAAACTCAGTACAGCTGGAACTCAGCGCAACTGGGAATCCATAAATGAAGTGAAACAGTACATGAGCGACTATGGACTTTGCGATGCATGGCGTTCTCTTCACCTCAACTGTAGGGAGTGTACTTTTTTCTCGCATGTCCATCACTCTTACTCTCGTCTGGATTATTTCCTAGTCAGCAGCTCACTGCTGAGTGACATTTCAGA
>JBBJLR010154059.1:0-15018 GCA_037577145.1 Brachypetersius gabonensis
TCAGTCAACATGACTCTCTTCTTTTCTGCAGAACAATGAATAACACCCTCAATAACGTAACTCTTTATGAACTGGATCCATTGATTCGAAGTATGGCATCACCCATTACCTCGTGCATCGGTATCATCAACTTCTGTCTGGGTCTTCCTCTATACATCTATACCTCCATTGTCTTAATCAGAGCTGGAGGGCTTGATGGGTCTGTCATATTTAGCCTTAATCAGTGTCTCTCTGAAATCTTCTTTGCACTCCCAGCACCTCTGCTTATTCTGTGCTGTGTAAGTGTGAGAAATATTTGCTTTATCAAACCTGCAATGTTTATCACTGGGGTTTGCCTGACTGCCCGCTTTCTGTTCCAGTGCTTGGTATGCTTTGATCGCTATCTGGCAGTTGTTCATCCTGTTCTTTTTTTGAAGTACACAACTATGAAGTATCGCATAGTGAACTCAATCTTACTATGGATGTACTCGCTGTTTATTGGCTTTTACAATATAAATTCCCCTTTAAATCCGCCCTTTAACATTTATGGAATAGTATACCTCATCACTCTGAGCATGCATCTCTTCTTCTGTTTGTCCATTCTGAGAGTTTTGAGGAAACCTGGGCCAGGAGAGAGGGAAAGGGCAAATGGTGGAGTGAACGTCATCAAAAAGAAGGCCTTTGAATTCGTTTCCTTTAATCTCATGATATTTTTAGTCCAAACCATCCCAGTAACGGCAGCCTTTGGTATAGAAAAGATGTTGTCTTTGGATGCTTTTTCTTTGGCATTTACTATTAGCCTGGCAATCAATATTGTAGCAGGGATTGTACACCCAATCTTCATTCTCCATAGGATGGGTAAACTGATGTTCAAAAGTCATGTCTGAATGCAGACATTGAAATTTTACGTTCAACTGGGGTGAAATTTCTGGAAAAAATTTTTTTCTTTAATTGTAATGTATTGTATGTATCAACAACATTTACTTGCATTCCACAGCAGCGTCACAGTAGTCTTTAGTCCTGTAGTCCTGCGGCTGAAGTATCTTGAAGGCGGGAGGAACTTGGGTGGAAATGGAAAAATTACTGATTTCTAGTGAATTTTTGTGGATCTCAAATTCTCTGAATTTATTCCCTGAGAATAACGTTTCTTTCTTCGTTATCTGTATCGTGCTAAATAAAGAGTTACACTGATACCTTGTTTGTATTTAATAACTGATAGAACAGTGGCTAGGCTAGCATTCGGTAGGCTCCGTGATCGTAGCGGGGAAACATAAGGAACCAGAATACAGGGTCATGGTCAGGGGAAAACAGGGTTTATTTATAAAGGGGGGACATGAAGGGACCAAGGGGGAACTGTAAGGGAACCGTAAGGGAACAGGAGGGACAAGCAGACGCTCAACAGACAGAGGGGATCAGGAGGAAACCAGGAGGGGACAGGAGAGGAACAAAGGGACCAAGGGGACATCAGGAGGGAACAGTAGGAAACCAGGAGACAATGGGTATGAACATGGACAAGACAGATAGACATGAGACATGAACATAGACATGAAACGTGGACAGGAGCGTATAGGGGACATCTGGTGGACACACTAGGGAACAGAACACAACAAACCAGACCACCAGAAACACATGTACATAAGAACAACCAGAACACAGAAACATAACATTAACCAGAACTAATAATACAGGAACATAAACTTGGCCTCCTAGGCCTCATCGCCATAATGGCGGAACCAGTCCCTTAATGTAACTGAACAGAGGAACATAATAAAACCCAAAACATTCTAGAAAGAAAAGAAACAGAAAAGAAACAAAAGGAAACAGAAAGCCCACGGGCACGTGACTAAAAATAGAAAAAAAACTGACACGTGACCTGAAATCAGAGGGCCAACCGTTACACATTCAGTGTTGGTTGACAAGGATTCCCCATGAGGTCTCAGCATAATACTTACTAGGTACTATATTACAAGAATAAACAAAACCATAAAAATTTTATTCTGTCAAAAAGATTAAATTGAGGGTTTAAACTCCTTGGTGACAAGAATTAACATGAGTGCCTTTAAAGGCCTGCCATCATCAGGTCTAAAATGATAAAAGGTCTAGATGCTATATGTGAAGTCACTACACCTGTAACATTTGACAGGCCCCTTATTTATACCTGAAATCAAGAGAATTACATATAGGTCATATTTCTTTAATGCTCTACAGCCATCTGATGGCACACGTTGTACTGTGTTGTATCTTCACAATACGGCAACTACAATCTGTCAGTACAGTAAAGAAGTTAATTTCAACAGAGTATATCAGCAGTGCAAAGATGAGGGGTAGTAATAATAATGAAGCCAATATTTATGTTGAATGATTTGCAATTGTTTATTTCTGAACAGCCACTATAATGTTCAGCACAGCATTTAAAGATCCCAAGTCCTAAGTGAGGAGTAAAGACTCTGGGATCAGCGTTGACCTCAGATGTGTTTTACCAGCCATTGAGGGAAAGGGCAAATGGTGGAGTCATATAAAAATATTTGAAAAGTGAAAATCAGAGGAACTGGTACTGTTGAAGTGCAAATTCTTTAACAATAGTTTAGTTCATTATGTTTGAAGAAAGGTCATATCATCCCAAGAGCACCCATACCCACATACTCTTGGACATGGGAGCATGATTCGGGGCTGTTTCTCTAGAGCCGTATTAAAATTTTAATCCCACTGGCCAAGAAACTGAAACCTGAAAAAATAATACAACAAATATGAAGGTGCTTGCATGGCCTTGCATAGCAATCTCTTGTCTTAAGTAACTTTGAAAATATATGGAGGATTTTGAAATTGCAGGGCCATAAGAGGGACTTTGAGACAAGGAATTTAAGATCAAGAGCTTTGCCATAATGAAATCAGCAAAAAGCGAATTACTTTTACCATCAAAGGTGGTAAAGTCAGGTTCAGAAAGTAAAATCTTGGCCTGGAGCAGTTTGGCTTTCTAGAGTTTCTAGAGAGAACAACACTAGAGTTGGAATAATTTGGACAGTTGCGTTTTTAGTTTCCGCACCTTTAGAGTCACCATGAATAATTTTTTTTTAGCAAATTTGTTTTTTAAAACCTTTGTTTGTGTTTATGAATAAGTATTTTTCTTCATCTTCACAACTATATTTGAATGTGGATATGTGCAATAAATAGGTTAAATAAATTTCTCTGTGTTTAATATCATCGAAAGATGGCAAGTGTCTGTTACAGTGTTCAGGGCTTTAAACCTTATGAAGACAATGACAATGAAATTTGCACGTGTGCCTCCTTGCCTCATTGGTACAGTGTTTCCATTTAACACAGTTACACAGATTGTATTTATTGTAATCTCAACTTAAACAATAATGTAATCAAATCAAATATTAAACCAAAGCTATTTGCGACTCCAGGGCATTCATGTTTTATCTTGTTTGTTATCGAAAAACAAGTTACCCTCAGAGTCCAGAGCCTGGGGGCGTGGAATCATTATACCAGCTGCAAAGAGGGATCAACTCCATGTGGAAGTCTATAAATCTGAATCCAGTGTCCCTGTTGGTGTAATGGTCAGGCATCTCATTACTTTTGTCCATATAATATGCGAAAACCAGTCAGGCAATGCAACTAAAAACGCAACAACCTTTCAAAATAAAAGGATTTTAAAAACCTTAACATGTGATAAAATAACTGTCGGTATTAAAAAACAATGTGTTAAAACGATAATAACGCATTATTTTGCCTAAAATGTGTAAACACATTTTACTTTCATTAAAAAAATCATTTGTTAGGTTTGTCATGAAAGTTCATTTCATTGAGAAGACAAACATGACCAGAGCTACTTAGATTTGCATGCAAGAGGACACTCTACATGGTGACTGATGAGACAGGTCAAACACAGCACAGGTACACACCACACAGTTCATATACAAAGGACATTACTTCAAACCTAATCACTGCTCATGAATCTCCACCTGAACCAACCTGTCAGAGATAGGAAATATTACAGAACACAGGAATCACACTTCTTCAGGTTTGTTCATGCACTCAAAAAATGAATTTGAGGTCTGTTCAAATGAATCATATACATTTAATTAAAAACCACAAGTTGGTATGTTGCATATAAAAACTTTATGGCAGTTGAAAATAAATGTGTGGCAGTTTGTTTAAGCACAATATTTATATGTTGGTTTTAAATAATCAAGTTGATTAAAACAAGTGTTTTTCTACACATGCATAACTAACTGGTTGGGCGGGCTTTTAAAGCAGAAGTAAAAATTGATTTTAGTGCATAAAACAAAAGAAATGACAAATTGAATGTCTGTCTGTCATATATTATATTGCGCAAAGGCAGCTTGCTATACATAATCAAAAATGCTATTGCCACGTTATTAAATGCTTTATTTTTAATATTGTCTACAGTGGGCATGTTGTTGCAGTGTAGCTAGTGTCATGGTCATGCCCGGAGAGACCTGCAGTTCTCCCTAGGCGCCACTTAGGGCTGCTATCGGACTATGAACTGGACTAAATTGGAACTCTTACCACACCTGACTCTCATCCTGGTAATCACCCCCTGTCACCTGTCCCTAGTCTGCTTAATCTATTCACTTGTGTATATATACCTTGTCTCTTCACCTTCTCCCTGTGGGAACATACCCTCACATCCCTGGCCTGGTCTTGGTGTTTGTATGTGCGTAGTGTCCTGCTCATTAAAATCTGGCTGAATATGAACTCGTGCACTCGCCCTTCTTCCTCCAGCCACATTCACCTTGGCTTCGCCATGACAGAATGTTCCCACCTCTTGGATTACATCAGTGTGGACGAGGATGATCTGGCTTACTGGTGGAGTAGGAACGCACCCGCAGAAGAACCGGCATCCCGGGGAAAGAACCGGAGAAAGAGAAAGAAGAAAGGGAAGGTAGTTCAATCGCGTCCCACCTTCTCGATGGGAACTCCCATTCTTCCCAACCGCTGTTTCTCCTCTCTGGCTTCACCTCGTTCCTCCTCTCCACCGAATTCACCTCACCTCTCATCACTGCTGGCTTCGACTCGTCTCTCCTCACTGACTGCATCAGATCGCCCCTCCTCGCAGCCTGACTCGGCTCTTTCCTCTCTGTCTCTGGCCTCATCTCTTCTCCACACACTGCCCAACACCGTGACTCACTCCTCACCTAAGGTTGAACATCTATACCCCCGCTTTCCATCACAGGGGGAGAGGTCGGTGAGTGATTATGCGGAGGAGTTTCGTGCCTGGGCGGAGAGGGAGGGGTGGAGCGACAGGTTCGTTAACTTTCAGTTTCTGGGGCGGGATTACGTCCTGAGATCGGGTCCCGAAAAAAGGACTGCCTGCTCACGGACACACTGGACGAGGGTTACAAACTCAGTAATTATATTGTATACTTTTTCAACCTCTCATCTCCAGTGAGTCAAGTCACCTCAACGGTGACTCCAGTTTCCTCTCCAGTATGTCCAGTTTCCTCTCCTGTCTCCTCTCCAGTCTGTCCAGTTTACTCTCCAGTCTCCTCTCCAGTTTATGCAGTCTCATCTCCGTCTCCTCTCCAGTCTACCTTTCAGTCTGTCCTGTCCCCTCTCCAGCCTGTACTGTCTCCTCTCCAGTCGACCCTGTACCATCTCCAGTATGTCCAGCTTCTTCTCCAGTCTCATCTCCAGTCTCCTCTCCAATCTCCTCTCCAGTCTCTTACTCAGTCTCCCGTCCAGTCTCCTCCCCTGTATGTCCAGTTTCCTCTCCTGTCACCTCTCCAGTCTGTCCAGTTTACTCTCCAGTCTCCTCTCCAGTTTATGCAGTCTCATCTCCAGTCTCCCTTTCAATCTGTCCTGCCTGTACTGTCTCCTCTCCAGTCAACCCTGTATCATCTCCAGTCTGTCCAGCTTCTTCTCCTGTCTCATCTCCAGTCTCCTCTCCAATCTCCTCTCCAGTCTCTTCCTTTGTCTCCCGTCCGGTCTACTCTCCAGTTTATCCTGTTTCCCCTCCAGTCTGTCCTGTCTCTTTTTTGGTCTGTCCTGTCTCCTCTCTAGTCTGTCCTGTCTCCTCCCCAGTCCGTCCCTTTGATTGTCCAGTCACTCCAGCAGCAGCAGCTCCAGCTCCAGCCACTCAAGCAGCAGCAGCAGCAGCAGCAGCTCCAGCCACTCAAGCAGCAGCATCTCCAGCCACTCAAGCAGCAGCAGCAGTTCCAACCACTCAAGCAGCAGCAGCAGCAGCAGCTCCAGCCATTCAAGCAGAAGCAGCAGCAGCAGCAGCAGCTCCAGCCACTCAAGCAGAAGCAGCAGCAGCAGCAGCAGCTCCGCCTCATCTCCCGCTCCAGTCCGTCCCGATGGTCGCCCAGCATCGGGTCCAGTCGATCCCTCTACTGTCCCGTCGCCCAAGCCGGGTGGTCCAGCGCCAGTGTCACCGCCGGCGTCCGAGCCGGGCGGTCCAGCACCAGAGTCCCCGCCGGCATCTGAGCCGGGCGGTCCAGCGCCAGAGTCCCCGCCGGCGTCCGAGCCGGGCGGTCCAGTGCCAGAGTCCCTGTCGGCGTCCGAGCCGGGCGGTCCAGCGTCAGAGTCCCCGCCGGCGTCCGAGCCGGGCGGTCAAGCCCCAGCATCGACCTCCGCGTCGGACGCTTCACCTTCAGCGCCCGCCTTCCCGCGGGGCGCTCCACCTCCAGCGTCGATCTCCACGTCGGACGCTTCACCTCCAGCGCCCGCCTTCCCGTGGGGCGCTCCACCTCCAGCGTCGACCTCCGCTTCGGACGCTTCACCTTCAGTGCCCGCCTTCCCACGGGACGCTCCACCTCCAGCGTCGACCTTTGCGTCTGACGCTTCACCCTCAGCATCGACCTTTGCGTCGGATGCTCCACCTTCAGCTCCTACTCTCCCTCCAGACATGTCAGCCGGCCCTCCAGACGTGTCAGCCGGCCCTCCAGAGATACCAACTCTTCTGGACGACATCTTACTTCGGGCGTCAACTGTACCGGCATCCATTTGGACCTCCGTGCCGGATTCTGGTTCGACCATTCAGCCCTCTGAATTGGTTCTCCGGTCATTCGGACAGGACTCCGTCTCGGCCTGTGGTTCCGCTGCACTGAGTGATCAACTGGCCTCGATTCCGGTTAAATGGGGCCTGCCACCTCCTCCTCCGCCTCCCCCGCCGTGGCCAGCGGTTCGGGCGGGATTTTCTCGCTGATTTTCCCCCTTCCTTTGGTCAGTTGGGCTGGGAATTTTCTTCTGAGCGTCCCGGAGTTACGCTTTGGAGGAGGGGTACTGTCATGGTCATGCCCAGAGAGACCTGCAGTTCTCTCTAGGCACCACTTAGGGGCGCTATCGGACTATGAACTGGACTAAATTGGAACTCTTACCACACCTGACTCTCATCCTGGTAATCACCCCCTGTCACCTGTCCCTAGTCTGCTTAATCTATTCACTTGTGTATATATACCTTGTCTCTTCACCTTCTCCCTGTGGGAACATACCCTCACATCCCCGGGCCTGGTCTTGGTGTTTGTATATGCGTAGTGTCCTGCTCATTAAAATCTGGCTGAAAATGAACTCGTGCACTCACCCTTCTTCCTCCAGCCACATTCACCTTGGCTTCGCCGTGACAGCTAGTTTATTTTATTTATTTTTGCTTAATAAGAAAATGACCTGTGGTCAGTTTACTGCAAAATATTGCAAAATAGATATTTATTTAAAAGGAAAGGTTTCATTGTGTTGTGTGTATTTATAATTAATGTCGATACTCTATAATAGTGATAGATGGTGCATATTATAAGCAAATCATGTGGCATGTAGCCACATCATTTGGCATGATCAAAGAATGCTCATTACAAACAGCAGACTTGACCCTGGACTTTCCAAAAATGACTTTCTGAGTCTATCAGAATTGACATTGTAAAACAGACTGTAAGTGTGACATGTGATATATTTGAAATACAATATTTGATGCCTATATATTTTTTATGTAATGTGGTGTATAAATCATTTTTCCCCTTCCAGGATATTAATGTGGCAGTGCAGAGATTGTGGCCTTTCAGAGACTACAAGGTACTTGCTCATTAAAAAGTTGCGCATAACCATTATGGACATAGCCAGTGTTTTCCTTGTGCATATGTAAAGTGTCCTTGCACATTTAGAACATCTTAAAAATCATGCATACAGAGCTCTTTCACTGGAGGCATCACAAACACACAAATAAAATTGTGCCTTTCGTCATTTCTCTTCGGTACAATAAAAGTAGCGGTGGCGAAAAAGATCTTATTTGCTATATTTGTAATCCTTTCATTCTACAGACGTACGCCATAGCAAAACTTGTAAGACTGAGAGTTATACTTGGTGGGGATGTTCATATACCCCTTTTCCACTGCACTGGTTCCTGTGCCGGTTCCGTGCCTTTTCCCAATTTTGGAACCAGTGCAGCACTTTTACACAGAAAAAAAATTGGTGCCGGTTCCTAAAACAAGTACCTAACCGGCGCCTAAACTTTGCTCGTCTCGTAGCAAGAACCCATGGCGGTGGGCAGAGTCTTGCACGTAATCGTTATCTATGTCGATCTCTTTCAACGGTAAGAACACGCAGAATAAGCTGCATCTGGATACCGAGATAAATTCCCAAAATTTGGAGAATAACCAGCAAGCAGGAACTGAGTTCGGCCATGTTTGTTTCTGTTTAGTGGGCGTAGCCTGTCACATATTCTCATGCGGCTCCTGACTAGCATAAATGCGGTTCTCGGCATTTATCCAAAGGGACATTCTCCCTGGAGCAACTTGGGGTTAAGGGTCTCGTTCAGGGACCCAGTGGTGGTATGCTGAAGGTAGGATTCGAACCTATGACCTCTTGGTCCAGAGGCACATATCCTACCACTACGCCATCACCACTCCAGCCGAGCACCAGAACCGGCAGAGTAGTGGAAAAGGGGTATTATAGGAAGAACCTCCTCGTTCAGTTCACTATGTCAAAGAGTTACAAGAACATTTGGACTTAACGAAAAATTACAGCTTCAGTATCAGGATGTGGTTTCTGAAATAAATTCATTAACCTGAGATCAATAGCAGAGATCCAAGATAAGGGAACCTTAAAAGTGATGGACAGCACAGACACATAGGGTATGGATTTGCAGTTTGCAGCAGTTCCTGGAGGGGGGGCACTCTGCCTCATCCGTCCAAGATTATTCATTCTCTTTCCTCATGTAACACAGATGCCACAGTTGCCATATTTCCTGATGAATCATCACCAAGGTGTTCCAAACAACCATCAGTGATTGACATACCTCGTCAGGAGGAGTAAGGGCAGGGGGTCAAAAGTGTAATGGATGGCTTATCTCAGGTTAGTAGTCATTATATCTTGTCGAGTCTTTCTTTTTGTTTGACAAGTGTGTAATAGGGTTTCAGGTCACATGTTTTAATATACAATATATAAAAAGCGATACTGTCTTGATTTATAGAACGACTCAGATGTTTGAAGGAAGTGTATCCTCAAGGTCTTGTGCGTGTACTTTTGCGAAAACTACCAAGAGCTGGCAAAAGAGTACAGGGTTTAATCATTTTACAGAATTCCTTTGTGATAAATTTGTATAGACATTATATTGTGCATGAGTGTTCAAGTATGCTTTGAGGTGTTAGGTATTGAGATAAAATAACAAGGTAGAATAAGTACTTTCTCCTGTGTATCATAATAAAGTAATTGTGAATCAGTCCATTACATCAATGCCTTTTTTCATTTGTAAATTATTCAAAAATTGTCACAGTAATGCCTGGGATCAGGCGCCTATCTAGGACAGTGCACCTCTACGGCCCCCAGGGGCCGACACGAGACTGTGGTTTCCCTACGATGTAATTAGTCACCTGTCTTCTGTTATGTTCACCTGCCACCTGTAGTGCATCACTTAGTAATTGCCTGTCTCACTATTGGTTCATGTGCTTGTCTGTCATGTGTATATATAGTCCCCTGCTCCTATTGTTCCTCACCAGTACATACCATCACATTCTCCTCCCTTTTGTGGCTTCTTATTAAAGTGTATTAAGATATTATGGCGGTCTGCTTTGGTGCCTTTTCTCCTCCTCGAACACTACAGGACCACAACGTGACAAAAATGTGCTACTTGCAAGGAATAAGTTAGAAACATATAATTTAATCATCTACATAACCTTCTGTTATATTTATATTCAAAAGCTTTCGTGTAGTTTTTTAAGATTAAATTAATTGGTTGTGTACTTTTTGCTAGGACTTGGAAAAGGCTGAGAAGGACACGAAGTAGACGTTGATGGCAGGGGTGGATATCATTCAGGGTTTGAAAAAATGTCTCTAGGCGGTGCCTTGTTCTTTTGACTCATATTTACATTTACGTTTACAGCATTTAGCTGACGCTCTTATCCAGCGTGATGTACGTCAGTGCTTAAGTAGTCCACAACTATTTCTTAACCTGAAAACAGCTTAAATCCATGTCAACTATTCAACTTAAATACTGCACAGTCAGTGCGTCTATAAAACATCTGTAAAATAATAATTAGCCAACACCTGCCAAACAATACATAAGCCATAGAGAAGAACAACATAAGCCATAGAGAAGTCAAGGGAAGGGAAAGGAAGGGATTTTTTTAAATTATATGTGCCTTTAACCTAAAATATCCAGACAAACAAAATTGCACTTAGATTCATGACAATCTTCTGTATGAATTCATGAGTGTACAAAGACTGTCACCTAAAGTGTTGACCCTGAAAAACAAATTACTTCAGGAATAGATATTACAATTGTGTAAAAAGAATTTGGGAGCTTTTCAGCAATTCATTTGCTGCATAGAAGTGTGTGTAGATTCATTGCTGGCCTTAGCCTTAGTGTTGACTGAGGTATCTTGGAATTAGCAGTTTTGTTTGCCATTCCTTACCAAAAAGTAACAATTGTAACTTTCACTCTAGTTGATATTTTTGAGCATTGTTCATTTTCAACCCTTAATTACATTTCCTGCACTCCAGCTTAATTCCAAATATTTACTCATGCATCTTTTCATTTATTTTGAATTTAACTATTGTGATTGTTACTGTTTTGTGGAATCTGCTCATGGGTATGTAAATGTTGATTTTACGTGAATGTTGAGACTGAGCCAGAGATTATATGATGTCATATGCAAAGTTATATGCTTGGTATTTGGTTTTGCCATTTACCTGTAGCTCATAGACAAGAGCAAGGTTGTGTTTGTAGTTTAGTGACACTGCTGTTTTGTCACTGACATGGACAAAGATTGTTCAACCACAGGTACAGTTCTTTCTTATTCAAAAAGTAATTGATGTAAGGCAAATAAATAAAGGAACAGTAAAAATGTCTCATTTTTTAAAATTATTTTAAATAGATGTTGGGTTATTTGTCATCCTCATTTGATCATAAACTAAAATAACATTAATTTAAGTGAAAACCTTTCATGTTCAGTTTAATGAATAAATCTGTATTAAACTTACACAAGAAATGTATGTTAACATTTACACATTTGTTATGCTAGAATTAAATTAAATGGAAATAGATGTCATAAAAATTAATTAAATGTGACAAATTGTGTTTTTTGAGTGTGTGTTGCTTGTGTTCATGACAATAGGTAATAATTGCTCAACTGCTGCTCAAACTGTTTATATGTGGTCTGGAAATTTGAAGCTACTTACACTATTGTGTAATATTGCTACAACCAGGGATTGACATAAGTGGTGCGCAAGTACGCATGTGTGAGATTTTCAGTCTTCACAGCGCAAAAGCGTACCTGATTTGAGTAACTTCATCCTGGATCTCTAATTACCACAACTCATGAAAGGAAAACCTTTACAAGAAAATTAATAGTGACGTTTTAAAATTGGGGTTCTGCCAGTCGGCGGAGCCTCGTTTCTGCACCAATCAAAATTCAGTCAGATCAGATCTGATCTGACTGATGTGATGCTGGTTCACAGGCTAATGGTTCCAGCGCCCGTGGTGAAGTGGAACATTTTTAATTTTGGCAGAGGTGGAACGTTCAGGTCCAGAAAGTACAAATCCACCCCAGAATTTTGCAGCAACCTGGCTTTTCTGATTTGCCCGATCTAAATTGACTCTGATCTTGTGGCCTACAGTCTCATGGACCTCACAGAATGCCTGTGAGGTTTGCTAAACTTCATAACATCAGGCGAATAAGCAATACAAATAAGAGAATGGTTGATATCAACACCAAAACCACTGAATTTAGGTTGCTGGAACAAAATTCTGGGGTGGATTTATACTTTCCACCTCTGATTGGTGCGTAGCAATTAATTAATGTAGGTGTTCCTTACAGTACTAGAGCAAAAAAATAAAATCAAACCCTGCTTATAACGCTTATCAGTCTGCTATAAAATTGGTAGAAATTAATATCAGCCTTAAGCACTGTAGCTCTTCCAAAACTTGTCCAGATTTGTACAGTTTTGTGAAATACAACACTGGGGTGACCAGTCCTACTTTTAGTCTTCATCCACATGTATCTGAATACTTTTTAATGACACCATGGAGCAGAGCTGTCATCGTGTTCTGTGCTTGGTTCACTTAAACAGTGTGTCAATGTGTTTCATATGTAACACAATAATGATTAAATATTAAAGCTAATTATTTTACTCAAACTAAAAATAAGATTTGAGAAGCAAAATCAATGGAAGCAACTGTAATCCGAAGAAATGATCAATTTCTGCTTTTATTTTCTGACAGAAACCAAACTTTGACTCTGAGGCACTGAATGATTTCAACAAGCCGCAGATCCACTTCAGCTTCAGCTGCTTGCCCCACATTATGCACAATATGTGGTTTTTGAGAATTTTTTCAGAACTTCAATTCGGCTTGCATTGTCATCACATTTACATCATTATTTTGTATTTTTTATCCTTTCTTTTAGAAGATTTAGAAAGATTCCCACAGTAAGATGAACACCAGCCTCACAAACTCAAGCTCTCATATAATGGACCAATGGCTCAGTGCTATCGCATCCTCAATTGTTATTGGCAATCAGTTTGTGAATCTTTTAGTGGGCCTTTCTCTAAACAGTTATATTCTCTTCTGTCTCATATCTGGAAGCATAGGAATGGATATGTTTGTGACTTCTGTCATAAATCAAGCTGCCTCAGAAATCCTTTTGTCTTTTTCAGCACCTCTGTCCATCATGTGCCATGTCAGTGTTGATCTGTGTTATTCTAAACCACTTGGATTTTTCTGTGGTATCAGCATGTCCTCTCGTAGCATTTTCCAGTGCTATGTGTGTTTGGAGCGCTACCTGGCAGTGGTCCATCCCATCACTTTCCTAAAGTACAATCAAATGAGCTATCGGTTGTCATGCTCAGTGCTGTGTTGGACATTCGCGTTAGCTTGCAGCATTTTATTCATTTTCACCTTTCCATATTTGCCATTTACTTTTCTCGGAGTCTTGTACAGCACTTTTCTGGCTCTGGATCTCTTCTGCTGTCTCTCCATTCTAAAAGTGCTGAGGCGACCAGGGCCAGGGGACATGGAAAAGGAGAGGGAGAGAAAGGAGGGTGGCATAAATACTGTCAAAAGGAAAGCCTTCATAATTGTTTTCATCAACCTAATGACATTTTTAATGCAAAACATCCCAATAAGTACTACATTTATACTTCAAAACAAATTCTATTCTCCTTATTGGTTCAACTTGGCAGTGGCCATTTGCACGTCGCTCAATTTCGCTGCTGGGTTCGTGCAACCAATCTTTTTTCTCCACAGAGCTGATAAATTCAAATTCCTTACATGTGCTTGAATTCAGGCACAGTGCAAGTATTTTAATTGTTTTCAGGCTCTTTGCCCTTTTCCTAGTGGTCATCTCCCCCAGCAGGATGGAAATGGACTTTTAAGATGTTGATTTAACATATCAATATAAACAATAAAATATGCTAATATAGCTATAATTAATATTAAATTGAACAATTTTCCTTTTTCAGAATTCTTACCCATATAATTGAGAGACCTTCTAAATATTAGATCATATTATGGGTACTATGAAAAGGGGATTATGTACAGTAAGTACTTCATATTGAAAAATGACAAGGGGGGGCACCCTCACAGACCCAGAACTGAGCACAAGGCTCCTCCATGGATGAGAGAAAAGTGAACTGTATTTAAGGAGGAGCAGGGACTCCTCCTATAGGGGGAGAGGGCCAAAGTGGGCTAGAGACCGTGGGGTGAGGTTTCAGCCAGAGAGGTGGGGGGTTTGTTTCCCTTTCTAAGTAAAAAAATAAAAGTTAAAATAAAAGCAACACTGTGCACTGGCTCTGGTGTCGCTGTGCGTGTGTTCTGGTAGGTGGTATGTAATACAGTAGTATGTAAGACAAATGAAAACTATAGCTTCAGCAAAGTTTCAAATTGATGATCATTGTATAGAAACAACTAGGGTAAGAACAGCTGATAGTTTTCATCAGCATCCATCCATCCATCCATCCATCCATCCATCGTATCTATCTCTTTGTCTGTCTATCTGTTGAAAATTTCAAACCTATTAAAACTGACCCAAAACTCACCCAAAAATCCCAAAAGTCCTAGAAATTTAAAGACGTTTCACTTTTCACATTTGAAATAAGACACACAGTCTTACACTAGTATTTACCTGTACGAATTTTATTATATTATACTATTATAGCTTGGTAACATAGTGGTTAGGGCATTCAGTAAATTGTGGGTTTGATTCCCCAGACTACTAGGCACCTCTAAAGTGCCCTTGACCAAGGGATCGTCCCCACACACTGCTCCTCGGGCGCTCTTTCAGTTGATGAATGGGTTAAATCCAGAGGAAGAATGTCGTGTTGTCCTCACCGTGTGCTGTGATGTGTTCATGTATGACAGAAAGGTCACTTTCAGTACTTTCACTAAGTATTTTGGTCAAATAAAAAAGGCAGCACTTTTCACTACGAAACACAATGTGTTCAAAATGTGCTTAACCCGACTTTAATTTATCCACCAAACCCTTTCATTTGAATTAAGTGGCCATTAATTTGTGTAACGCAGTGTAATATGCACTGAGGATAACTTAGTGTATGTATTTGTGTTTGTAAGGGATTACTTTCTGTTCG
>JBBJLR010154087.1:0-15012 GCA_037577145.1 Brachypetersius gabonensis
TATATATTCGTAAGGGGAAAAGGGCCATCAAGGGCACAACATAGTCCAACATATTCCTACTGTGCGTTAAATGTTAAATGAGTTAAAAAGTTTAAACACTTTCACTTTCCCAAGAAGAAGTTGTCTGTTTTTGCATGTTTTTAATCACGTTTTAAATAAGAATAAAATTACAGTTATTTTACCCAAGTTACCATTTTGTAGCTTTCATTTCCTAAAGTGCAAGATACTATAGAAGACATGAACAAAATCATGATTAAATCATTACTGCTAATGTAAATCGTAACTGTTAAAACTGTTCTCAGTAATCTGCTGTTTAGGTGGTTTGGTTGATTTTTGTTACAGGCTGTATGTCCTCTATATACAATCATGTTCCTGCATCTACCTGTGATGCAGTGATGACTGTTTCATGTTTCTCAGCACAAGCTTTAATCCTGCAGATCATACACAGTCAGCTGAAATGATGAAGCCAAGCCCACGTTGTGAGGTCAGCCTCTTTCCATCGTCGACTTCTGGTGTCATTATAACCCCAGTGAATCCAGTCTAAGCCCTGAGTCTATACGCCCGTGGTTGTTTCTAGGCTGAGATGGAGGGTTTGGTGGGTTTAGGGGTTTTAGAGTTTTAGGTTTCAGCACTAAGCGTCTCGGAGTCCCTCTCTGATCTTCCTCAGAGGGGTGGCAGAGAGAACAAGGCTGAACAAAGCTGCTGATTCTGCTGTTTTTTTATGTTCTACTGTTTGATGGAATTTATTTTACGTAAAACCTGAATTCTTTAATCACCAGCCATTACGCCTCCATATGAATTACACATTTGTAACAATAACGTACTTATAATCGGTTTAATTGCGACACATTTTTGTCACGTACATAATTTTGACTGTATCAATCAAATTTACGCCAATCCTTTTACAAGCTTTTTTTCCCAAAAAAGTCAGGATCTGCCTCATGCACTTTTACCTTCTGTGGATGGAGAATATCTAGAACTGAATTGATGAAACCCGTCGTTTGGATACAAAATAAAATAGAAGTGAAGTTGAAAAAAAACGGCCCAAATCAAGGTTTCCAGTTTAGAGCTCATTTAAACCTTTTCACACTCTTCAGCTAGCCTGATTTTAAGATTCAAAAAGGACGAGTTCATCATTTAGAGCCACATTCTAGCCCGAGATCCTCATTTTTCTGATTTTTCGAAACAGTTCCCTTAAGCTAAGGCCTGTTTCCCACATAATACAAAAAGACATTTTGCATTTAGCTTTTCGTCTCCCAGTTTAAATTTGTTATATTATATAATTATAAATATATTTAATATGTTGTATACATTTGATTTTGTCCCTTTCTCTAGCTCAAATTAAACAAAACCATCCAAACTACGAGGCTGGATCGATCGCGATTGTGGTCAGGAATCAAGGATTATTATAGGAAATCCATTTTTATATCCGTTCATAAGTGAAAATGTGTCAATTGAATGTGTCATAAATAGGTTATTAATACAGAAGTTATAGTTAGTATTTAATGGTTAATTGCAAATGAATTGTTGTAATAAAAATATTTCGGGCTTTCTCGTTAATGAAAACCAGTTTCTCTGGTTAAGACGGAGTCTAACATCATAGACAAACAAAACTGGCCTACATTTCATAATTGTAATATTTTATTATTAGTGTTAGTATTACTATTATTAGTATTGGTAGTACTGGTGTTGTTGTTTTATTGATAGGATGTTTTTTTCAGAAGCGTCGCTGTTTGCTCATTTTTCCTCATGAAGGGGTTTAAAAGGATCTGAGAAATTTACATGATCATGGTGTGAAAAAGTCCACGACCCCTTGAGACGAGAAGCCTGATGTTGGTCAGAAGAAGATGCTCAGTGTAAAAAAAGAAAAAGAAAGAAAGAAAGAAAAGACAAACCTGCGCTGGTAAAGCTAGACTGAAGCAGATCGAAAAGAAACTAACCAAATAAATAAAATATAAACAAATGAATAAATCAAATGAAATAAGTGAAACTCACCCTCCAGTCGATCCTCTCTAATAAGGACATCTGCATGGATGACTGCACGGTCCTTTCCAAACAAACAGTGAATGCTGAGCTCGCGCCGAGGAGGAGCGCTCACTACACCTGGCGCATGCGCGGTTCGGAGCTACACCTGAGTGGGGGGTCGCGACCAGGACCTTGCTTTCGACACCCGTTTTCCGACAAACCCGCCCTCGTCGGGCTGTTATTGGCTATAATTAGCGCGCTGGAGCGGCGTATGCCGCGTACCTCGGGAATGTTGACCAATCAGAGTACAGGTGGGCGGGGACTGACTGAAAACAGGTGGGATAAACAAGGCAAGCTCTGATTCAGTCAGAACCTGAACAGAACCTCTGAGTTACTATACGGGTGTTATTACGAAGCAAGAATATTAAATTAATAGAAAGAGATTAAGGTTACAATTAAATAATGTGCCCCAAAACCCTTTCAGCCCCTAATTGGTGATAATAGAGCGCGCGCTCGCTGCAGAACTGCGGAGATCTTCTTAATTAAGATAATATTACGAAACACCAGCAAAATTCCAAGCACCTGTGATCTGCTGATACTCTGCCAAAAACAATCCCAGGGTAATTAAAAATGGTGTGGAAATCTCGCCTGACAGCTGGGCCGTGTGGGCAAAATACAGAGGAAAACTCTGAACTAAGACTTTTTTTTTTTAAAGAAACTGGGGGTTCATTTGATACCAATAAAAAATAGAAATCAACGTGTCTGGTGTTTTATGTTCTATCCTCCTAAAATTCTCTTAACGAACAGCCAGGAATACAAACCCGATATAACAATCATCAACAATAATAATAATAATAAACAAAGAACTTTTCATTAAGCGATTCAAAAGCATTTATTTTATGCCAGGAGATCAAAAAACATCAGTTTTAAAATAAGTAACGTTTAATTTAATATACTGTTCCCCATATTACGGTAATCAGCAATAACCTGTAAACAGTTTACCAGTCTAACACGCAGTAATTGTGTCAGTATTCAGTATTTAATACTTCTGTATTTATTTAAAAACTTGACAGAACCTGCGTGGACAGTGATTTGCTGCCACCTCGTGGCCTTTCCATGTAACTGCAGGAAAAATAAATGTGGGTGTAGTATTTTATTTACAAATCACTGTAGCATCTAAGGTGACTACCAGAATAAGAAGCTCACCAACATCTTTAGACATTTGCAGACAAGTGATCGGCCATTAAAGCATAGGACAAGTGTATCCACTCTGATCGCAAAGCAGTAATTTCCATATAAACTGGAATGCCAGCTTACATTAAGCAAAACAATCTTGCAGCTAAACTTATGGCCACTTTTATCAGAAACATACTATATAGATGCACTTTGCAGGTTTACAACTGCACACTTCAGCACATATATTGTGCCACAAAGCCAGTCAAGAGTTTATCTCCTCGATCAGTGGAAGGACCACTGCTACAGATATTTGATTGCTGGTCCATCCTCAGCAGTGAGGCCATGTATGAGAATTAGCCTAATACTCTATGCTTACAAATTGCATGTTTATTGTATGTGCACCTGATAAAATAGCCAAAGCCAGATTGATAAACTAGCAACTCAGTGTACAATATTGTTGATGCAGAATCAAATAATGACAATAGTAAAGAAATGAAAGAAATAGCACACAACATGAAACACACGTATTAGCCAAAATAAGTTTGTATGTTTATCCTGAAACGTGGCTAAGAAAATACAAACATGCAAGGAAAACGCCCAAGCAGAACATTTTTGAAACATTGTTTCTTTCTCCGACCCCCCAAATAATCCAGACAACAAAACTGTTTTTAAGAAAAAGTATAAAATGCCACACTGCAACAGCGGACTGATACTAAATATTTGACAATCGGAAAGGGAAGAATGCAGATATTTTCCGGCGACACTAGGGGGCGCTCTCTCAGAAGTGGTAGGGTGTGTGGGTGACCCAGTTGGACAGCTGGTCTTTGGTGCGCTTGGCAGAGCTGTGAGAAGTGAAGATGGACTTGTAGGCCTCCGATTTCTCCTGCATATCCTGGATGGATCTTTTACTCCCCAGAGCAGCAGGGGGCTTCACTGTTTTAGAGGAGCCTGAGGGTCCTGGAGCTGTAGATGATGGGAGAAGATCAAATGAGTAAACACAATCGTGAAAATATCGTGAAATGGATCAAATGAACTTCAGGACTGTGTCGAGATGAGCATATTAAACCTAAATATGGCCTCTGATCATCTGATGAACAAGCTGTTAAATAGCGAGGCAATTTCAATATTTTGCTTTTAACATTCAAAGCTCTTCATAAGCTGGCACCCCAATACCTTTCTGATCTTTTAAACATCTTAACACCCTCCCGGACCTTCAGATTTTCTTCTTCTAATTTACTATCTAATCGCTACACCTTCCTGACTGTTTGACTATATAGCCCACCCCTCTGGAACTCTTTGACCTTGTATCTAGACTGCACTTGTTTTTAGCCTTACACTCTTCTGATTTCATACAGCTCTGGTAAAACAAAAAAAAACCAAAAAACAAGAGAGCACTGCAAAAATGTTTCTCAGGTTTTATATTTATAAGTGCAAGTATTAAACTGAACAGCCTTGCCTTGTTTTTAAGAACTGCTGACAATATTTCTTCTAATTTCACAATAAACGTATTGTTCTTTAAAGCATCATTTTAAAAAAAGTGACAAATCAAAACAAAAGAAAAGATGCAGATGAACTTAATTTTAACTTAAGTTTACAGAAATCACACAAATAAACAAAATGGCAATGATTACCTTCGACATACTTCTAGTAGTGACTTGCCATTCAACTGGTCACATTGCAAGAGGAGAGTGTTGATTACACTTTTCCTCTTTAAATAAAATTTGATGCAGGTTATCAGTAATCAGTCCCTCATAAAGCAGAATGAGGTGTTCGTGTAGGAATTTAACAGACACTGGCATGGAATGGTCGTCATACTCAGTGCTAAATTAAAAATAAATTGTCTTTTTTGTTGTATATGCTATGCTTTATGTATTTACTATGTTTATATTTATTTATTTTATTCATAACTTTTTAAATTTTATTTATTCTTTTGGTTTGTTTTTCTCTCAAAGTTGTGATTGTGGTAAAACTGCAAAAAGATACATTTGAGACAGGAGTACATAATACTACACACGTCCAGAAAACTATCGTTTTTTGGTGTTTTAAAATGTCCATTTATGTGTGAACACACCACAGCACACAGTGTGGAAATCCTTCTCTGTATTTAACCCATTCAGCAAGTGAAGCAGCAGCAAGCAGGAACGCAGCGCCCAGGAAGCCGTGTGTAGGAACGGTACCTTGCTTAAGGGTGCCTCAGTGGTGCCACCAACAGTCCTGGGATTCAAACCCACAACCTTCTCATCACAGGGGCAACTCCCCAACCACCAGGCCACCAGCGGCCAGCTATTTTGTCATTAGGTTGATGAATTTTAACTCAGTTTTCTTACTTTCCTTGGACTGTAGATTACTGACTAATTTTTCATCGTTTAATAGTTTAAGCACATTTAAGCTGTTAAGACAGAAACAAATGAATCCAAAGTAGTTTACTGTGAAATTCTCAATTCAAGAGAATCTGGCAGTCAGTGGTGTCTTCTAGAGCATGATATTACACACAAACGGTATTCCTCTAGTAACAAAAACAAAACCGAAAACCATAGTTTCAAAAAAGGAACATTTATTTGACATTTCAGTCATGCTCCTCTTGGGCCTGTAAAAGCAAGTCTCTGCACCTCAACACAGATGATGGTGTTTTGTACTCAGTTCTAAAAGTTCTTTCTGTGTCTCTATTTTTTATAAATATATAAACAAACAGCAACAGGCTGTGCTTGTTGATCATTTGTATTTAGTTTGGCTTGAATGTGTAAAGGTGAACTCTTGATTTTAACTTTAACTATCTGAATAAAATGAAGTCTCTTTCACTGGTCTCACTGAGGCATAGTTACATATAATTAAAAAATATTTTTCACCAATACACACACGCGCACACACACGCACGCACGCACGCACGGGTCAGGACTCGCTGATCTAATCACACGCTGATTTTTTTTTATGAGAACCAAACTGATCGTTTTACGTGGAAATCTCCACAACAACGCGTAAACTGCTAATATTCTTCGCAATATGTTTTTTTCTCATTTAAGTTCTAAACGTTTAAAAATATATAATTTACTAAAAACAGTCATCCAAATATACATTCAACTAAATTTCTAGTTATTGGTTGCTGCCCTCCTGTTTTCGTTTCATTCTTCTAAAAGCCATATGCCGCCCAAACGCCCTGCGCCTTCTGGGAATGCAGCTCTTAGGTGAGAATTACAGGCTGACGGCTCTGGTTCGGAGGGGACGGACCAGCAATCTGCGCACTCCGAAAAAATGCCCATTTTTATAATGTAAACCCTAAATATGCCCCCAAATTTGCTCCCAGTTTAATTTAATTTTAAACTCAGTTTAATACATTATCCTTAACGAAAATGTAAAGATAAACCCGTACTATACAGTTTACACTAAACTCCTTTAGTGTAAGAATGTGCTAGAACGTGAATACCGATGTTACCGCGGCAGTTTAATTCATACACTGAAGTTTTCTTTGGTATGCACTGTATAAGTAAGGTAAATACATTAATAATTTAATGAATTTTTATTAAATCAGTAGTGGCACCACTGAGGTAGCCTTGAGCAAGGTACCGTCCCCACACACTGCTCCTCGGGCACTGTGTTCCTAGGTGTCCACTGCTTACCTTGGTGAATGGGTTAAATACAGAGGAAGAACTGCGTGCTGATCACACTGTGTGCTGTGGTGTGTTCATGTGTGACAAAACCTGCCACAAACCTGTTGTGAAACAGGTTATAATACCAAATGTCTTAGCATTCAACCAAAACAAAAACACTGACACTCTCTGCCTGCAATTTCTATTTGAAATGGCTGAAGATTGGCTTTTATATCTTTTAATATAAACATGGGTTTGGCCTAAAAAGTAGAATGATTATACAGAAAAGAATCTCATGTTTAGTTTCAAGTATGGTGGAGGAGCAGAGAAGTTTTGAGGCTGTTTTTCCTCTAAAAGCCCATGGGAACCTTGTTAGGATACAAGGCATTAGGGACGATGTGAAATAAGTTATCAAATGAAACCTAGTTGCCTCAACCAAAAGCTGAAACTTGGTTGGATATTCCAGCAGGTTAATGATCCAAAACACACATAAAAAATGATGAGATTGCTCCAAGTAAATGCAGCTGTACTGCATTCAGTTTACAAGGTAGAATTTGCAAGAAAATTAACCACATATCCAAGACTGCCAAAATTTTTTAGTTGACTATAACATTACTGCATCACTGCCTCATGCCCTGTTGACTGTGATAGCTTGATTTGTAGAAGCTTCTTAAATTGGTCTCAAATGTAAGAAAGACGGAAGTGGGGAAGCTGTTTGAATGAATCTGCAAGTGGGGCATGACCACAAAGCAGAAGTAAGCTTACTTGCTTTTAATGCTTGTTCACCATTGTTTTTTCTGGATCACTAGTTAGCATCACTTATCACTATCAATATTATCTTCATCAGTAGGTGTGTGTGGCCTTGCCCCCAACACGGTGTTCCTGGCTGCCCGCTGCTTCACTTGCTGAATGGGTTTAATACAGAGGAAGAATTTCACACTATTCACACTGTGTGCCGCGGTGTGTTGTGACTTTGTGCTTTTAAAATTGTAAAACTTTGTTGGCTTATAAATATCGAATTGCTTTGCCCAACAGACAATATATAAAACACAGCTGTAATGCAGTTAAAACTAAGGCATGCACAAATGTCACTTTATAACTGTAAGGTACACAGATCTTAGCAGACCACAATTTCAACCTTACCACAAACCACTTCCTGTTGTAATACAGGTTGTTAAACAGAATGTTTTCAGAGTATTCAAACAAATTGTAACATTAACTATTTCAAATAGAAATCGCAGGCAGAGAAAGTGTCAAAGATTGCAAGGGGCTTGCTTTTATATCTTTTAATTGAACACGCAAGGTGGATTTGGCCTAAAAAGAAGAATGATTATACAGAAAAGAATCCCATATTTACTGTTAAGTATGGTGTAGGAGCAGAGAAGTTTTGAGACTGTCCTCCAAAAGCCATTAGGACACACATCTTAAAACTCAAAAACTCAAAAAAGGAATAAATGACCACAAAATCTAGGTCATATGTGGGTCACTGTTTTGTTTAATCCATACCCAAGAGTGCCAGCAATTTTGAGTTCATAACCTTAGTATCACCGTCTTATGCCCTGTTGACTCTGATAGCATTATTTGTAGAAGCCTATTAAATTAGTCCCGTGCTCTAACGTAATAAAAAGGAAAGTGGTGAAGCTGTTTAAACGAACTCTCTGCAAATGGCCCTTGACCACATTCTCCACTTCTGCAGGGCAGAATATCACTAGGTCACTAGTTAGCAGCATTTTTCATATGACATTTGGGACGTCACTTCATTGATTAATTCCACATCCTGTTCAAGTAATCTCTAAAGCAGATCAATCAAGAATGTTAATGCGAATCAATATAAAATTACATTTGTCCAATTTACAGGTGCATGTCAGCTAGTTCACACTTCCACCGCACTCTGAAGTCATTACACAGCCTACATTTACAAATAGCCTAAACTCATTTTAAAGCAGGCTGAATACTTTAGGCATGCACTTAAGTCATACCTGTCGATTTTCAACACTGAAAATAAGGGATTTTTTCCCCCCCCAAGATCCTGACCCAAAATACGCAAAATTTAGAGCAGCTTCATACTGCCATTCCTCCGTTAACAGCAAGAAAACAGACTCCAAAACTGCAGTTATTTATTTTTAACGGAGAATGCTCAACGCCTTGTTCCCCATTTTTCCCTTCGGATCTGCATCAATCTCACTATTAACCTTTAGTGCCCTCAGTAGATGGAAATCCATCAGTGTTAGTAATGGTCGCATTAATTACCACATTATCTATTTTATATATAAAAATATATATAGAAAATAGCAAATGTGGTAATTAGGCTCAATGTGCTGCCTGAAAACAAACTCCTTCACACAGTCATCAAAATGGTCCCTGGAGTCACCAGTCTCCATCTATATCATCCCAGCAGAGCAGCTCTGTTGTGCAAAGCCAAGGTAATGGCTTGCAACCCTACCCGGATTCTGTGTAAGTGCTTTACTTCACTCTCATGAGGCCACACATACATGGACCTAGAACACAGTATAGCCAGCCGCAGGGGAGGCTTTCTGCCACCACCTATTAACAAACTGAACAATCAGTGCAATGAACAAAAGCTCCCATCAGACAGGAGTTGTTAAAGAAATAGAAAAGCAAAAGAAAGTTAACATGATGTTTTCTTTTGTCTTACAAAAAAATTTGTTTGCAATAATAAATGTCTAAATATGACTCTATGAAAAAGTATACATAATTTATTTATTAGTTCTAAGAATCCCAAAAGCATAATGTGTAGTTATGAATTTACATCAAACAAAAAAATGGAAGGGGGGGGGGTCTCTTTTGTCGGTCAGATATATGTAACTGTAAATTGGCAGGTCAGATCAATGAAGTGTGTGTTCTGAGTCAGTACTGGGTTCAGAAAATTATGTAAAATGAGCTGTTCTTAATGTATCAATTTTTAAATAAGAAAAATTATAACTGTGTACCTGAGTCACTGCTACTGCCACTACTGCTCTCTCCATTCACAGATGCTGATGTAGACTCAGAGGACACTTCTGGAAATATGTAACATGAAATAAGGAACAAACAGGAACAAATTAGATGAAGCAGTAAATTAAATTAAATAAGTGAAAAGCTGTTATTTTTCACAAGATGTAATGTCACTGAAAGGTAATATTAGAAATTTCAGAGGTATGGTTTAAGTATACATTTAACACTATAACAAAAGAGGAAATCACACCGTAACACCCACAGACACACTCCCTCACACTCCCTCACACTCCCTCACACTCCCTCACACTCCCTCACACTCCCTCACACTCCCTCACACTCTAGTAAGCTCTTTTAAATATTTTTATAGACAAAAACAATTTTTGATGGGACAAACCAAACCCTGCTGACACAGTGTTTTTTTGTATTTAGTTCTGCTTTTTTGGAGTAAATAAAAGTGGGTATGTTGGACAATATCGAATAAAGGATGAGAGGACAATGAAAACACAAACAGCACTTTAGAAGAAACATCATGGTCCACAGTACCTTTTGAATCCAAAGGTTTGGAAACAGTCTCAACACCCCTGCTTTTTTTTGATTTCTAAAAAAAGAAAAGAGGACAATTAGGGGGGTAACAATACCATTTGACACAACACTCTTGATTTGATAAATACAAGTGTCAAACAAAAAGGACTAGAAGAAAAGGATTCATTTCATTACTGCGTATATCAAATGAGGTACAAACACTTCAACAAGCAACCCCACAATAAAGGCAAGCATCTCTGAAAATATATTTTTTTCTTTATCTCAAAATCGAGTAGACTGGGGTGGAAGAACATATTAGCTTGTGGTTTGTGTGTTAAAGTTACTATATTAGCTAATAGATAGCATAATAGCTTAGAGCTAACATATTAGCTTCTCTGTGGATCAGTGAAACAAATAATGATTAATAGCTGTTATATAGCAGTTGGTCCAGACAACATCTGATTGGTTTAGAAACTGGTTGTTACATGCCATAGTTGTTTCACAATAACTAACACTGCACTGAGCAATAGTCACATTAGAACTTAGTATGAACACTAGTAGGAACCTTCTTTACAGTAACCGTTAATCATAATTTTCCACTTACATACAAAACCAAAACTAAAAACACTACATAACATTACAATTCCATTATTGCAGTATATTGCAAAGATAAATTGGAGAAAAAATTAATAAACACTATTTTTCTCTATATCTGAAATGTACTGAATCAAAACAGCACCATTTCAATAAAAGTAATGAATTTTGTTAACACCACAAAATGAATAAATATTCCACTGCTAAGCAACACATAGGCAGACTGTCATAAAGGAGTGGTGGTTACAGATGAAGAAAACTTCCACAGAAATAGCACTCACACCCCAGATTCAGATTCACCGCAGAAACAGCACTCAAAATGAAACCTAACATCCTGTGTTCTTGGAAAAGAAAATGGTTACAGTAGAGCACAAACTGTAACCCAAAAAGTGTGAGAACAAGGTATTGCATGAAGGAAATAAGCAACAGCACCTTTCCCATTTTAGCTTTGACCCTCCTCTCCTCCATTGTCTTCTGTAACTTCTCTTGCTCATCTTTGCTCCCATTCAGTACCACAATGTCTTCATCCCGGAATGGATCTCCACACTATAAGACAGAGATCAGAACCAATGAAGGTAAATAACAAAAAACGGACCCACATGAGTCTAAATCTTATACTAGGAAGACGGCCGAATATTAAGGTTTAAGGTAGGGCTGGGCGATAAAACGATACCGATATGTATCGCGATAGACATGTTATCGATATCAATAAAAAATGTGTTCGATAAAACCTTCGATATTTTTTATTCTTCGGCGGATGAAAACAGAGGTTGCGAAGCTAGTCTGTTTGCTAGTTTGGATCCGTGCCGGAATCGCAGTGGTCATAAACAATCGTAGCACAGCAAAACAACTCCTTTTATGGAAGTTCTGTCTTTTTTTTCGTGAATCTCAAAGCTTCTTCTGATGTCATCCCATGCCTTGTCTGGACTTTCTGTGTTGCGCAGAGGTAAAGTTATAAGAATTAAAAAAACATGGAAAAATACAGCTAGCAGAGGGAGACAGGGGCGAGGGAGTGAGAGCGGGGAAGGGGAGGTTGGTGTTTACTCTGCGAGCACAGAGGTGACTTGGTGCGCACTGGAGAGATGGAGGAGCTGTTTCTCAGTGTTTTTTTACTTCTAAAATCAAACATAACTCGGCAAAAATGAGTCTAAAACACAGAATGAGCGTCTGTGAGCTGCTGAAGCTGTGTTTTTCCACTAGAAGACGATATAAACGTGTTCGCGCAGGACAGAGAAAACAAGGAGTGCATGGAGCTAGCCCACATAAAGCACGGATCCCAGCCAGAGTGAGTCTGTTGTGAACTGTTTGTACAATTTTCATATACTTGCTTGTAATTTCATATAAAATAAGTGACGTGTGTGTTTTCAGCCTCTTCCAGCAGCTGGCCAGTGCGCACCAGCTCTGTGCATCCAATACTCTATCTGAACACTGGGGGTCCTGTGGCGCATTGTATGTTGAATAATATTTATTTGGCTAATGTTTGTAAAAAAAAATTTAAGTTATCTTGTTTTAGGAGAAGTGTTTTTACAATTTCCAGCTGTAAAAAAAAATTCTCTGTATTTGTGTGTTTGACAGTAATTTCTTTAAAAAAATGAATAAATAAAACCATTTTTGCCCTGTTACGTTTATAAAGCTGGTCAAAGTAAAAAACAAATACGTTCATCATATTGCCTGGTTTGTGCTGAAAAAAAACCAATATAAGACACTATATTTCACATTGCTGAAGTTTATATTTTTATTTAAACATAGTAACGCAAAACACATCAAAATATGCTTGGAGTTTCTTAATAACTGAGGGGATTATGATCAGAGGAATGTTAAGTTTAAAATAAAAATGTTTAAATGTAATATATTTTTCTCCTGGTCCTTATTTTAAATGGGTCATAAAAAATATCAATAATTATCGATATCAACCGATATAAAACACTGATATCGTGATATCAGTTTTCAGCCATATCACCCAACCCTAGTTTAAGGTTACAGTCAGACCTATTAACTGAATCTGTTAAATCTGATTTTTAGAATGCAGAGTGATATAATTTACAAGTGAAAATCCTGTAATCGCAATTATAAACAACATTTATGAGTTTACATCTTAGTTCATCCTTCTTTAATTACTATAACTTGCAGAACAATCATACTATTCCAACTACTGACACACATTCTAATGTCAAGAACTGTTGCCCACCAAATGATGACGTTTGTTTCAGTAAAAACAAATAGATTTTATGATACGTTATTACTATTAAAAGCAAGAGGAAATCATGCTGTGAACCTTGGTTCTGCCTCCAACACATCCAACCGAATAGATTAAAATTCAACTGAACAACTGCTCCCAAATGAATCTGAATTCAAAATGGTCAGCTGTTCCTCCCCACAAAAACATTTTCCCACATAAAAGTAGCAAGAGATCATTTTATTCCTCAGATTGGAACTCATCCAGCTTTGGCCTTTATTCCCATACTAAATAAAGTAAATATAGAAGTTAAAGGAAACATGACGAAGTTTTTGCAAATGATGAAATCTACAAAAAAGAAAGCCTGGTGTGTATACACACAAAGACAAAGGCATTCACTACCAGGGGGATTATTGTCTCCGTCACTGAGTTCAATGTGACTTCTATCCACAGTGTTGGTTGACACAAGAGGGCTAATCTCCTGAGCTGACCAGGCACAGTTCATAAACAGGCTGCCTCTTAGGCTCAGACAGGCAGCACAACACTTCGTAAAATAAATCTCCCATTTTTAGACTCTATTCCTCTAGATTGAGTGGTTCTTTTGGAGAGGGAAGGAGAGCAAGAGTGACCAAGACAGACTGCAAGAACTGGACCAAGATTTAAGAAGAGAGAAAGCCATGAGGAAAAAAAAGAAAAAGGACCTGTATAGTCAATGGAGTCACAAAAAAGGCAAAAAAGAGACAAACAGGTACAGAGTAGGCACTGTGAGAAGGAGAGAGGGGAGGAGACTTACAGGACGAAAGGCATGAGTGGTTGCTATGCGTCTCTTTCTCTCTCCCCCTCTCTCTCTCACGCTTTCTCCCCGTATCTCATGGGGAATGTATCTTAGCAGCCAATCCCACAGCGAACAGAGGACATCACACTGATTACGCAGCAGCAGCAGGCGCAACAAACAGACGATGGGTCTGCACAGTCTGACGAAAGGTCTTAAGGCACAGATTTCTTAACTGAAAGCATTCATGACCCTGCTCTCCCTCAGGCAGTGCGTGTTTGGCTGAGGTCATGCTGGACTGGACTCTCCTAGACGGCAATGTTCTTTAATGGTTAACTTCTCTTTGCGACAACAGAGCTGGACTCTGCTGGAACAAAAAGGTATGAGTGTTCTCTGTTAGGGAGTGAGACTGTGTGTGTGTGCTGCAAGAATGTGTGCAAATATGATGAAAAAAAAAGTTTAATATGTGCAGGGTATTTTAAAAAGGTCAAGGACTTCGCTGTAATTTTGGGGAAATGACTGTAAAGTTATTGTTTCTGAAGCTATCATACTTGTGTTGGCTGGATTAAAGACACTGCCACCAAATGCATTAGATAAATGTATAACAATGAAACTGATTATTTGGGTGGTTTTAATAAGGTTAAATTCTGAGCTGTCTTAGAGACAATTTTACATCAAACTTAGGAACATATAATTAAGTCCACATAGCAGTATGAATGGAGATTCTTCATTGAAGGAGAATGTGGTCCGAGACTAGACTTTCGGAGGAGCCGACCCCAAGTGTCCTTAATGTCTTGTAAATAGTACTGATGTGAAGAAAACTCAAATTCCATCCAAGATTTAAAAACACTTTTTCCAGTCAAGTCAGGTAGGTGTCATTTCATCTACATACACACCACTCAAGAAAACAAAACAGCATTCCTCCAAGAGTAAAGTGCAATATAAAACACCACAAGACTACACAAGTGCGAACATGACTATACAGAGTACAGAAAATGCAAGTACATTGTGCCAGGTACAGAAAACACCCGGCAATGTAATTAAATGTGCCAAAATGCAGAGATCAGTAAAAGCAAGTATAAACTGTGCAAAAATTGCCAAAAATGAATCAGAGACGGAATAATTAAAAAAGAAATATAAAACAGAGCAGTTTGAGTGTGTGTGTCAGTTTGGGTGTATGGGGGAACAAGTTAGAGTGTGTGTGTGTGTGTGTGTGTGTGTGTGTGTGTGTGTGTGTGTGTGTGTGTGTGTGTGTGTGTGTGTGT
>JBBJLR010154106.1:2620-15012 GCA_037577145.1 Brachypetersius gabonensis
TGATTGATTGATTGTATGTGTTTGAATGAAAGTATTTAAGTATGTATGTATATATTTATGTATGTATGGAAGTATGTGTTAATATTTGTATGTATTTATGTATGTGTTTATGTTTGTATGTATGTATGTATGTATGATTGATTGATTGATTGATTGTATGTGTTTGAATGAAAGTATTTAAGTATGTATGTATATATTTATGTATGTATGGAAGTATGTATTAATATTTGTATGTATTTATGTATGTATTTATGTTTGCATGTATGTATGAATATTGCCACCCTCTTTGTTCAGTGTCTTTAATATAGTCTATACTATTAGTAGATTGCTATATTCTCCACTTTATTTTTTGTCTTTTTGTTTTTTACTTCTCAAAACTGTGACTTGACTTCCAATGTGCATGGACTGTTGGTCTTATGCACAAATGCAAATAAAAATCTTGAAACCTTGAATGTATGAATGTATGCATGCATCTATGTATGTATGAATGTATTAATGAATTAATGTATGTATGTTTGCATGAATGTATGTATTTATGTACATGACCATGACTAGCTTTTTCAGAATCAGGAATTTATTGTAGATTGTTTGAAGTGATTTTGTTGTCATACATTTCCGTGCAGCAAAGTGCATTAAACCCTCCTAAAGCGCAGCTTCACTGGAGCTCTATGGTGACACAGAGGAGCATTTTTATGGTAAAAAAAAGCTGGACGGAGATTAGATAAATGCACCAAAATCACCACTTGCAGGGAAACTCAGCTGTATATGTATGTATGAATGTATGTATATCTGCAATTAAGTATGTATGTATGTATATATGTATGTATCTGTATGAATGAATGTATGAATGCATGCATGTAGAAATGTATATACTGTATAGTAATGTATGTATGTATGTATGTAGAAATGTTTGTATGTATGTATGAATGATTAGATGTATGTATGAATGAATGTATGTATGTTTGTATGTATTTATGTGTTTGTATGTATTTACATATATATGTATGTATGTATCAATATTTGTATGCATATATGTATGTATTTATGTATGCATGTGTGTATGATCGATTGACTGAATGTATGTTTGTATGAAAGTATTTATTGATGTATGTGTTCTTTAATTTGTAAAGTAATGTATTGTTTGGGCTGTGTTTTGATGGTTTGTAGCAATTTTCAGAATAAAATATGTGTATGTACTGAGTAATATGGATGTGATTTTATCACACAATAAATTTCATTTTTCCAAAAAATGTGTGCAATATTTTAAGAAGAAACCTTGTGGGGACACAATTTCTATGTGATTCACATGTGTTGGCTAGGAAATTAAGGAATTCTGAGGATGGTCCAAAAATGCTCATGAAGGTAAGACTATTTTTGCAAATTTGGTCCAAAACAGAGGGTGAAATTTTTCTTTAATTTTGACAGCAATGTATTGTTTGGGCTGTGTTTTGATGGTTTGTAGCAATTTTCAGAATAAAAAATTTGTATTTACTGAGAAAGGTGTATGTGGGTAAATTGCACAATACATTTCAGTTTTCCAAAAAATGTGTACAATATTTTAAGAAAAAACCTTATGAGGACACATTTTCTATGTGATTCACATGAGTTGGCTAGGATAATGAGGAATTCTGAAGATGGTTCAAAAATGCTCATGAAGGTAAGACTATAGCCTTACCTATTTTTGCAATTTTGGTCCAAAACACAGGGTGAAATTTTTCTTTAATTTCGACAGCAATGTATTGTTTGGGCTGTGTTTTGATGGTTTGTAGCAATTTTTAAAATAGAAAATGTGTATTTACTGAGAAATGTGTATGTGGGTTGATCGCACAATAAATTTCATTTTTCCCAAAAATATGTGCAATATTTTAAGAAAAAATCTTGTGAGGACACATTTTATATGTGATTCACATGAGTTGGCTGGGATATTGAGGAATTCTGAGGATGGTCCAAAAATGCTCATGAAGGTAAGACTATATAGCCTTACCTATTTTTGTATTTTTGGTCAAAAACACAGGGTAAGATTTTTCTATAATTTGTAAAACAAAGTAATGTTTGGGCTGTGTTTTGATGGTTTGTAGCATTTTTTAAAATCAACAATGTGTATTTACTGAGAAATGTGCATGTGGGTTAATCGCACAATAAAGTTCATTTCTCCAAAAAATATGCAATAATTCAAGATAAAAAAAAGTGTGTGGACACATTTTCAATGTGATTCACATGAGTTGGCTAGGATAATGAGGAATTCTGAGGATGGTCCAAAAATGCTCATGAAGGTAAGACTATAGCCTTACCTATTTTTGCAATTTTGGTCCAAAACACAAAGTGAGATTTTTCTTTAATTTGTAAAGCAATGTATTGTTTGGGCTGTGTTTTGATGGTGTGTAGCAACATTAAGAATAAAAAATGCATTTTCTGAGAAATGTGCATGTGGCTTCATGGCACAATAAATTTAAATCTTCCAAAAATGTATGCAATATTTTAAGAAAAAACCTTGTGAGGACACATTTTCTATGTGATTCACATGAGTTGGCTAGGATAATGAGGAATTCTGAGGATGGTCTAAAAATGCTCATGAAGGTAAGACTATTTTTGCAAATTTGGTCCAAAACAGAGGGTGAAATTTTTCTTTAATTTCGACAGAAATGTATTGTTTGGGCTGTGTTTTGATGGTTTGTAGCAATATTTAAAATAGAAAATGTGTATTTACTGAGAAACGTGTATGTGAGTTGATCGCACAATAAATTTCATTTTTCCAAAAAATGTGTGCAATATTTTAAGAAAAAACCTTGTGAGGACGCAATTTCTATGTGATTCACATGAGTTGGCCAGGATAATGAGGAATTCTGAGGATGGTCCCAAAATGCTCATGAAGGTAAGACTATAGCCTTACCTATTTTTGCAATTTTGATCCAAGATAAAAGATGAGATTTTTCTTTATATTGTAAAGCAATGTATTGTTTGGGCTGTGTTTTGATGGTTTGTAACAATTTTTAAAATAAAAAGTGTATTTACTGAGAAATGTGCATGTGGGTTAATCGCACAATAAAGTTCTTTTTTCCAAAATATATGCAATTATTCAAGATAAAAAACGTGTGTCGACACATTTTCTATGTGATTCACATGTACTGGCTCAAGTAATGAGGAATTCTGAGGATGGTCCAAAAATGCTCATGAAGGTAAGACTATAGCCTTACCTATTTTTACAATTTTGGTCAAAAACACAGGGTAAGATTTTTCTTTAATTTGTAAAGCAATGTATTGTTTGGGCTGTGTTTTGATGGTTTGTAACAATTTTTAAAATAAAAAGTGTATTTACTGAGAAATGTGCATGTGGGTTAATCGCACAATAAAGTTCTTTTTTCCAAAATATATGCAATTATTCAAGATAAAAAACGTGTGTCGACACATTTTCTATGTGATTCACATGTACTGGCTCAAGTAATGAGGAATTCTGAGGATGGTCCAAAAATGCTCATGAAGGTAAGACTATAGCCTTACCTATTTTTACAATTTTGGTCAAAAACACAGGGTAAGATTTTTCTTTAATTTGTAAAGGAATGTATGGTTTGGGCTGTGTTTTGATGGTGTGTAGCAACATTAAGCATAAAACTGCATTTTCTGAGAAATGTGCATGTGGCTTCATGGCACAATACATTTAAATTTTCCAAAAATGTTTGCAATGTTTTAGGAAAAAACCTTGTGGGGACACATTTTCTATGTGATTCACATGAGTTGGCTAGGATAATGAGGAATTCTGAGGATGGTCCAAAACAGAGGGTGACATTTTTGTTTAATTTTGACAGCAATGTATTGTTTGGGCTGTGTTTTGATGGTTTGTAGCAATTTTCAGAATATAAAATTTGTATTTACTGAGAAACGTGCATGTGGGTTAATTGCACAATAAATTTCATTTTTCCAAAAAATGTGTTCAATATTTTAAGAAAAAACCTTGTGAGGACACATTTTCTATGTGATTCACATGAGTTGGCTAGGATAATGAGGAATTCTGAGGATGGTCCAAAAATGCTCATGAAGGTAAGACTATATAGCCTTACCTATTTTTGCAATTTTGGTCAAAAACACAGGGTAAGATTTTTCTATAATTTGTAAAACAATGTATTGTTTGGGCTGTGCTTTGATGGTTTGTAACAATTTTAAAATGAAAAATGTGTATTTACTGAGAAATGTGCATGTGGGTTAATCGCACAATAAAGTTCTTTTTTCCAAAATTTATGTAATAATTTAAGATAAAAAACGTGTGTGCACACATTTTATATGTGATTCACATAAGTTGGCTAGGATAATGAGCAATTCTTAGGAAGGTCCAAAAATGCTCATGAAGGTAAGACTATATAGCCTTACCTATTTTTGCAATTTTGGTCCAAAACACAGGGTGAGATTTTTCTTTAATTTGTAAAGCAATGTATTGTTTGGGCTGTGTTTTGATGGTTTGTAGCAATTTTTAAAATAGAAAATGTGTATTTACTGAGAAACGTGTATGTGGGTTGATCGCACAATAAATTTCATTTTTCCAAAAAATGTGTGCAATATTTTAAGAAAAAACCTTGTGAGGACGCATTTTTTATGTGATTCACATGTACTAACTAAGATAATGAGGAATTCTGAGGATGGTCCAAAAACGCTCATGAAGGTAAGACTATATAGCCTTACCTATTTTTGCAATTTTTGTCTAAAACACAAAGTGAGATTTTTCTTTAATTTGTAAAGTAATGTATTGTTTGGGCTGTGTTTTGATGGTGTGTAGCAACATTAAGAATAAAAACTGCATTTTCTGAGAAATGTGCATGTGGCTTCATGGCACAATAAATTTAAATCTTCCAAAAATGTATGCAATATTTTAAGAAAAAACCTTGTGAGGACACATTTTCTATGTGATTCACATGAGTTGGCTAGGATAATGAGGAATTCTGAGGATGGTCCAAAAATGCTCATGAAGGTAAGACTATAGCCTTACCTATTTTTGCAATTTTGGTCAAAAACACAAGGTGAGAGTGTTCTTTAATTTCGACTGCAATGTACTGTTTGGGCTGTGTTTTGATGGTTTGTAGCAATTTTCACAATAAAAAATAGGCATTTACTGAGAAACGTGCATGTTGGTTAATCGCACAATAAATTTCATTTTTCCAAAAAATATGCAATAGTTCAAGATAAAAACGTCGTGGGGACACATTTTCTTTGCGATTCCCATCTACTGGCAGGATATGTATGTATATTTATATTACCACCCTGTTTGTACAGTGTCCTTAATAAAGTATATGCTATTAGTAGATTGCTATATTCTCCACTTTATTTTTTGTCTTTTTGTTTTTACTTTGCAAAACTGTGACTTGACTCAGAGAGCTCTGCACACGAATTCCAATGTGCCTGGACTGCGCAAATGGCGAATAAAAATCTTGAATGGATGTATAAATGTGTATGTGTACATTTATGTATGTATTAATGTATATATGAATGTTTGTTTGAATGTATTTATAAATGTATGTATAAATGTATACATATTAAGGTATGTATGAATATATGTATGCATGAATGAACGCATGTATGAGTATAATTGTGTATGCATGTATGTATGTATAAATGTATGCATGAATGGATGTACGTATGATTGTATGAATGTAAAAATGAAGATATGTATGTATGTTTGTATATATGTATGTATGTTTGTATGTATGAATGTATGTATGTATAAACGTTAGTATGAATGTATAAATGTATGAATGCATGAATGTATGTACGCATATTTGTTATTTATACATTTATATGTATGACAATATATATGTGTGAATGAATGTATGCATGTATTTATTTATCTATCTATGTATACATTTATGTATTTATGTATGCGTGTGTATGAATGTATGTATGTTAAAATGTATTCATGTATGTATAAATGCCTGTATGTATGTGACTGCATGTATGAATGTATGTATGCATCCATCCATCCTTTTTATCTCAGAGCATAGAATAAATAGGAAATAGTGAAAACCATCTAGTTTCCATCTTGGCAACTCATTTTTTTTCTCATGTGTTCTTTTAATGCAGCCAAAATCAAAGCTGTGTGCTCCCAGTGTGCTCCACGGGAGACGTTCCTCATTTCTGTCAGTTTATTGAGAAACAGCACAAAATACAAACAAGCAAATACAATTACAAAATCACCAAAAACCAATAAAATACATAAAAACAGCAGAAAGATACTTTTTTTGGAAATACATGGTTTTATTAAGGCACTTATGATGACAATGTTATATATATATATATATATATATATATATTTATATAGTCTGTGAGTGCAATTATGTGTTTGTCTCTCTCGGCCTGTTGCACCTTTAAACCTGGGGCTGAAAGTCGTGTCACTTGAGATACAATATGAAAAATAACCCAAAACAGTAAAAAAAAAGGCCATATTTATTCAAATACAAAAGAAACAGTTAAGTTACAGTCCCCCCCATGGCTATGCATTACCCTGCACTGACGATACGGCCAGTCCATGTCGAGCATCAATGCTTATACTGACACGAGTTCTCCCTCCAGGGCGAATTCATAAACAGCCATTTGTGACGGAGCAAACTTTGAGTGCAACATAATGCAGTTTCGGCCCGAGAGCCGCCATTCAGAGATTCGATCAGTGTGTTTTCCTCAGAGTTAGCTTAAGGCACCGACGCTACGTCCATACCAACTACATTAAAGGCAATCCCAGAGACGCTAAATGGGACTGTTAGCTGTTAGCGCTGATTTTAAGAGAGAAAGACAGTGGTTAGAGAGCACAAGACCAATGAATGGGACAATAGCTAGAAATGACCACTTCTTTAACTCCACCGATCTGCTGGCTCAAATAAACAATGCCGCTAAGCTAAAAGGATTGACGCTACATGGGTTCCTTCAGCTTCCAGGATAATTAATTTTAGGTTTTATGTTGCTCTGGTTATATTAATGGACACATTCATTTAGGACAACTGCCTTCAAGAAAGTCTGTATTAAAAATGTTATCTTGTATCAACATCAATATATTTTTTTAAGGTCCATTTTAGCCTTTTATGAGACCAGAACCAGATCTCTTGTACATTTTGTTATAAGATCTTTGGTACAGTGGTTTTAGAACTGATGAGTTCTAAATGTAAATGAGCTCAGTTCCTCACAGTCTCATTAAAAAATCCATTAAATACACTGTAAAAACACTTGAGAAAAGATCATACAGAACTTTTATGAACTGAACAACATATTAGGAAAAATATTTCAGAAAGACCTGAATACCTGAATGTAAATACAGAAACGATTCAGTTAACTGAGGTGAGTCTGGTTGTGAATATTTTAAATGGTGCAATGTTCTAATAACCAGAAGTCTATGTTAAAGACTTTTGTCTTTAACAAAAAAACATTTGTCAGTTTGTGAAAGACCAGCTACCTTTAACACTGTGCTGAAATGTAATGTAACAGACCCGTAAAAGTTGTATAAAGCGATTTATAATGACGATTTATCTGGTTACATTAACTTACACTGAAAGTTCAGAATGTTCAGTTTGGGCTGAAACACTCCTAATAACTTCAGCACAAATGGGCGGAGCTAAAATGCTGCCAAGACAGGCATTATCTTCACAGCTCAGCACGCTTGGAGGAGCTCACTAAGCTATCTATTCAGGTTTGGCAGATGACTGTGCAATCACCAGGGATTGACCTTTTGATAAAAATGTCAATATATAGATAATAAGGCTCAGACAACAGCGCCCTCAACCAATAACTTCAAGCATTTATACTTGGGATTTCATCTCTGCTCTTTTAGATTTAATGACCACTTTAGATCACGTAGATTACGGGGTGGAGGTAGCTCAGTGGGTAGGACACTTGTCTCCGGACCAAGAGTCTTACCTACAGCAAAAGCCACCACTGGGTCCCTGAGCAAGACCCTTAAACCCAAGTTGCTATAGGGAGACTGCCCCTGTAGTTAGGGAATGGAAGTCGCTTTGGATAAAAGCGTCTGATAAATGTCATAAATGTAAATGTAATGTAACGTATCATGTGATCATTAAAGCTAAAAGAGCAGAGATGAAATCACACAAGCGCAAAAGCTTAATTATTGGTTGATGGTGCAGTTCTCTTAGCATTATTATCTATATACTTATGTATTTGTTTAACATTGTCCATATGGTAACTATTACTGCCCTTTTTAAAAAAAAAAAGTGTTTTAGGCTAAAAATTTTGTGACTTGAAACAACAACAGAGTTTCCTTATAATAAATACTGAATCGATTACCAGAGTAACGTTTTATTTGCATTATCCGAGCCTGTTCCACTAACGAACAACACAGTGTGCTGCTCTAGTTCTCTTGCATACGAAGAGTCACATTTTCAAATTATCATTCCATTACAGAGCCACAGGCTGCACGTTCCCGACCGCATTAACGGAGGAACGTTTTCAGCGTCTCACTCCAGAGACCCATCCACTGCGCCTCCAACGAGTTCACTGACACAATGGCTAATTAATGTGCTGTTTTAAAGTGCAGGCCGGCACTAGACTCGCCATTCAAAACAAGAGAAAATTAACCACACTAATTAGCTTAACTGCCCTAATTTCCATAATATGCCTAAGAGTGGGATTGTGCTTAGGTGGCTGAGTATGGTTGTGTCAGGAGTAGAGCCTGGTGAAGTTTACGTGGCTTGTGCTCCAGCCGTTGCTCTGGGGCTTCTCAGCACAATAACAATGCAGGAGGTCACAGATGGATTCGCAGTTGGAAATGTGTCAAGATGAGCAGTCGCGGTTTTGCTGAGTATGTTAATTACCACCACCATAAATATGCAGTGAATGACAGGAAGCTCTAACAGGGTATATGAGGTATGTGGAGTAACATCATCATCATCATCACCATCACATTAGCAATGCACACACAGTCACCACAACCAGTGAGCACATATTAAAAAAACAGAATCTACAGTCGCATGCAAACCCCTCTCAAATGACATTTCAATAGATTTTGAAAATAATTTCCCAGAAGGAAAACACTTGTGTGTCTTTATTCTGTAGATTTTAGAGCACCATTTTAACTTTGTGTTTAAAATAGTTGGAAGAAATAAAACATAAAATGTGATGCACTGGCATCATTCATTTTTAATAACTTACACTAATCATGCAGTAAATTGTGTTCTATGTAAACAAAGTGAATCTACATTTTTGACAAAGGGTGCCCAAAGTTTTGCGTACGTCTGAATGTCTATAAAATTGATACATTTAAAGGAGAAAGTGTAACACTGACCACTTGAGTGAATCTTGCTTCAGTACAGTAAGCTCCCACTTACATAGTTACATTCACAGTTTGCATTGCACTGGAGCGATGATGCTAATGTTGGATTCAGCTGCAAACATGAATAAAGACACATAAATGTAGACTGCGCGTCTCCTGCTTTTTACATTATAGGACATCAATTTGTCCATTTTTATAGATGACAGTGTGTCATATAGTAACAGAAACGAAGTCACATTTTTTATTTGAGATTACTGAAAACCTGCACACGGTTTACGTGATTAGCTTCTATTATTTATTAGCTACATTAGCATCATTGCTCCAGAGGAAGATTGACGGCATTTACAGTAAGAGGGAAACTGTGTAAATTTGGTTTTACGGCAAAAAATTCAGTAAAGCATTTTGTTTTCACTGGTGAGTTCAAGCAGTTAGAGAACCAATTTTTCAACATCAACGTCAAAAGTAGCTGCAAAGATTCTAAAATGTAAACAAAGACTTTCAGAGATGACTTGGTGTGAAACACACCTTTTAAGATAATTGTTCAGAGAGGAGGTGAATGGAATCATACATTAGTCTCTATTAATTCCCTCACAGAACGTTATTCCATGAAATGGATATGATTGCGCTGCCTGATTCCTGAGATTGTTTTACCATTTTTAAGAAACGTTTGGCCAAAAACTAAACCCATTCATGGTGGAGGGATACATGCAGTCCCCAAAGAAAATTGATTTAGTTCAGATTCACTATTTTACATCATCAACATCCATATAAACACCCTGGAGCTTCACTGAGGGCCGATAGTGAATAAAGCGACTGGATTTGTGTTGGAGACGTTCGGTTCCATTCACCTCCACTGTAAAGAAATCTCTTCAATGAACCGTTTCACACCAAACACACCCTGAATCATATTATGGCTGTTCAGTAGGTAAGCAGCTGTCTGAAAGATTCAGAAACATTTCAAAGTGCCAATGATCTACAGAGGCTTATGTTCCTACGTGTATGTGTATGTATGTGTGTATGTTTGTGTGTGTGTGTGTGTGTGTGTGTGTGTGTGTGTTTAGATGCTAAGTGTGATGGTGTGGATGGTGCTGGCAGGTATCTTTGCATCTTTGTCGTCTCCGCTGATACGAAACACCACATGTGTGTTTGAAGGGATGGTGGCCGTCCCGGTCAGCGGTTGTCCCAGCCAGCCCTGCGCTCCTCGTTTATACATCCTCACCGTCACCTGCAGCATAACACAGAAGAAACACCACTCATTCAACTCTGATTTAAAGAACAGCTCAGTTTACACAAATTTGCACTAAACTGCAAATGTACACAAAGATATCAGGCTTTTATACGGCTGCTTTTATCCATGTGATACACTGTAGTCTGTGTTTGTAGATAAGAGTGAGTGTCAGAAACCACATAAGCGAGTCAGTTAGAGATTGCTGAACAGGCCTCGAGGAGTGTGGTGTAACCAGACCACCTTCTTCCATCACAATCCAGTTCTGATGCTCTCATGCTCATTGTAGAAGCTTTCACTTTCAGTGGTGGACAGCATGGGTTCTCTGACCCGGTCTGCAGCTACTCAGCCCCGTATGCAGCAGGGGGCGCTGCACTGTGTGTTCTGACCCCTTTCTATCAGAAAAGCATGAACTTATACAGCATTCGCCGGTTCTCTGGTTCTCTGTCCTTGGAGCACTTTTGGTTGATACTGACACACCAGGAACCCCAAACAAGACATGCTGGAGTTGTTGAGTCGTTTAGCCAGTGCCGGCGTCAAGTGGGGGCATTAGAAGGCATTGCCCCCCTAGCAGAGATGTTCACAAATCATTTTACCGAGTCCAAGTCAAGTCTCAAGTCGTTGAGCGGCAATGTTTACAAATAACGACTCTAAGGCTGTCTGAACCAGGCGTTTTTCTGGCGTTCGTGACGCCAGGTGAGCACCTATTGAACGCCGCCTATTTTTCTGCTCATTGAAGCGAATCAAAGCGTCCACACGGCGTTCAGCCCCGGCGTTCGGCCGCTCCGCGTTCGGATGGCGTCAAATAAACGCTACATGCAACGTTTTCTTGGCGTCAAAATCCTGACAAACGCAAGGAAACCTACAGATTGGGCGTCAGGCTGGCGTTAAACGCCTTGCTGACGTCGATCAAGCGTTGCTACCAAACGCCACAAAAACGCCTCTGGCGTTCAGAGCATGTTCATTTCGAACGTCCGTGTGGACGAGGCCTTAATGTGGGATTTTTGAGCTGTAAGTGTTTAGAAGATATGGTGAATGCCCACGCAAAAAGTAATGGGAGCTGTCCCATTACATTTGTCCATATTAAATAGCTCAGCGGTGTTCAGGGGCGGACTGGCAATCTGTGCATTTGGCAAAATGGCCCAAGATGCGGCTGAGATGCAAAACTCAACCTGGTAAAGAAAGTCCCAGTCCGCCGCTGCTCGCGTAAATAAAAATAAAAGAATTTTAAAAACCTGCGTTAACGCGCAATTAAATAACTGTCTGCGTTAAGTAAATAATGCGTTAATGCGATAATAATACGTTAACTTTCCCATTGCTTTTGAAATTTGGAAAATTTGTGAAGTAAAGTAAATAATATCAAACTGGCTTGATGATGGTTTGACTTTATGATGATATTTGCACAACCAAAGCAAAAACAAAAATATCCATACATTCTATAGCCACAAGCAACGGTAACTCTCATCTGCATGGCTGTGGGAGGAACGTCTGGAGGAGTTTGCTGGTGACCTCCAGAGGCCAAAGAGGTCATGACCCTGACTGAGACCTTGTGATATCCGTTCAGACCCATCCGGAAACCCGTGGCCTTCATCTTTGACCTTTTGCAGCTCAAGCTGTTGAACACAGGATGACCAGGAGGACCACAGGCCAGACGTTCATTAACAGATTGAGAAACGACTAGTGTTGTTTTTGGCAGCCTGTTTTAATTTTAGTTTTAGTCTAGTCAAGTTTCAGTCGATTTAAAGTCGATTTTGGTCTTATTTTAGTCCGAATTTTTTTTTAAAATTCCTGAACAAATATATTCTACACTATCAAATCAGAACAAATTAGGATCAGCTTTTTGCATGGATAAGGGAAAGGCTGCTTATCAAAATGCTGTGTGTGTGTGAGAGAGAGAGACTTTGTGTGTGTGTG
>JBBJLR010154131.1:0-15008 GCA_037577145.1 Brachypetersius gabonensis
TACACTATTTTAATGTTGTTGTGGGACAACGTGAGAGACAACTATCAAATTCAACATTTCTGCCTTTCGCCTCAGCAAGGAAAAAGTAGTGCTTTTACTTCCAGTTTGCAAAAGCTATCTTTGAACTTGCCATCGTTGTGACTCCTGGATGTTGGTGTGTGCGATTGACCGCGTGTGCTTGTGTGTGAACACCCGCACTACTCTGTCTCTGATTGGCAAACAATGGAAATTTACTCAATCTAAGCCAATCATCGTGTTCTCAGTTACACCACGTTTACAGACGCACCAATCATCATCACTGGGTATGTGTCCTGCCCCAGCCCCGAACACACACACACACACCTCCAGAAAGAGAGGTCCTGTGGCTGAGAAAGACGCTGCTTGCATGAAAACTGCTTCAGTGTTCTCGGTTATAGTAACGCGCATTTTATTGTCAATAACGGTAACGGCGGTGTAACGGGGAAACAGTCATTCGTTAGATTACGCGTTACTGAAAAATGTATCGCCGTCAGTAACGCCGTTTACTTATAGCGCCGTTATTCCCATCACTGGTCATCATACTTAAACTGTATTACATAATCTTAGACAAGCTTGTAGATTGTGATTTTACATGACATTAAAAATCTTTGTTCTCTATAAAAATGGAGTTTTACAATATGCTTTATAATATATTTAATAAGATGTCATTGGTGGTAGCTTCAATGCGACGCTAAAGAAGCAGACAGAAATTTGGTCCATTTGCACCATTTCAGAAAAGCCCCATAACAATTCATTTTTATAATAATTAGTTATTTTGCTGTCAGACCTGAGGATCACTTACTTTTGAGAAGTCAGCATCTGTACCGCAAACACGGCTACAAAGATGAGCGCCAGACACGCCACAGACTGATGAATGCCTTGCACCTCAGTCAGGCGATACTGCAACACACACAGAAACACACCCACACTGGTTTGTCATGGTTACAATATATTCATTCATAAAATCAACAATTACGCAATTTATACATGCATAGTAATTCATAGCAATCAAAGCAGGTACCCCACCTCTTTCTCCATATTTACATCATTGAATAACAAAGTCAGCCAGTTCAGCTTCTTGGTGTTTTGCCTAATATGATTAAAGAGGTAAAATAACCATTTTATTACTGGTATGACAAATCTCTTAATGAGTCATTTTACAGGAGAAGAAAATACACTTTCGTAACTTTTAAGTCATTTTAGATGTGCATTGTGAGAATAGAGATTTATAATATATATTATAATGAATGTCTCTTCTCTCCCACTCGGTCTCACCCTGCAGGCTCTAGAGGGTCCAGCGTTTCCGTTGATCCACTTGATGATGCCAGAGATGGCCTAGAAAGAGAAAGAGAGAGAGAAAAAGAGTCACAGAGAGAGAGAGAGAGAGAGAGAGAGTCAAATAGAAAAAGAGAGATAGAGAGAGTCACAGAGAAAGAGAGAGATAGAGAAAGAGTCAGAAAGAGAGAGAGAAAAAGACAAAATTAGACAGACATACAACCAAAGGTAGAAAGTAAATGTATACAGTAAAGCACATCAAAGTACTATTAATTGTACCTGCTGTTCGGGTAGCCTCTAAGTGGAGGGATTTCAAGGTCCTGTTCATTACAAAACCATATAAAGTGAATCTTTTTTGGATGTTTTTCCATTAATATGGTTAAACTGGACTTGAAATAATAGGAAAGTAAGCAACAAGATATTACGAGGGAAAAGTCTGGCACTGACTGTGATGCGCTGTGATGGGCTCCTGTCGCATGACTGAGTGGGCTCGGCTATGATGGAGTCTTTCTGGTTGAGCACTGAAAAGGGTTTCACGCTCTGCCAGGACTGCATATACTGTGACATCCTCACTGAGGCCCGGAGCTTTTCTCTTCCACTGCCGCCCAGAAGGGTATTCTGTGGATGAATAAACACACACATACGAATACAGGAGGAAGAATCAGAATCAGAAAATTTAACTGATACCTAAGGACACTTCTTACATTGCACCTACAGACACACAGAGACTCAGAGATGAAAACAATACAAAATATAAATATACATAGTGTATTCCATGCTATTTATACAAAATGTTGCACCATTATAGATTTGTATCATTATAGATTATATGATTATTAGCGCTGTGCACATTAACGCATTATTTACTTAACGCTGACAATTATTGCGCATTAACTCAGGTTTTTGTTATCCTTTTATTTTGAAAGTTCTGTGCTATTATGTGCTCATGGGTGCGTGCAGCAGGCAGCGCTATACAGGCGGCAGTCAGGCGTCCCGTTACGTTTGTCCCTCAAGCGTCCCATAACCCATTACTTTTGTCAATATAACAATAGGTGGGGTCTAGAAGGGGGGGGTCGTAACCTGAGGACCCCCTGTATATTGCAGTACCTCCCCTATATAAAGCCAACCCTGCTTCAAAAACCTTCAGACACTTAAAGCTCATTGCTACCTTATGTTTGCTGTCGGTTCTGTTCTGTGTGTGAGGGTCGATGACTAGGAAGGTCCTCCTGCTCTGCAAAGCGGAATCCCGATCGGCTCCATTTCCCTCCTCAACTTGGTACGCCCCACCCAGGTGTTCATACGTTTCTTCTGTAATGTGAACCCTCCTAACAACAGTAAAAATATGGTGCTCAATATTGATGCATGCATTAGTATCATAAACAGTATCAAAACTTACAATATATGATGGTATTGACACTGTGGGTCATTATTCCAGTACTGAACTAGGACACCCTTTTGTTTGCACACAATTTGAAATGATTTTTGAATGACTTTGTGAACTGTGATGTTTTGATATAAATGAGCACAGCTTTAACAAAACAAACCCATTATGCTACTAGAAGCCTTTCTATCAAAGAGATCTGTTAATTATAGTGAGAGTAAATGCAACTAAGTAATGATGAAGTACCTTTGTTTAATGTTTTTTCACCTACTACTACTAACACTAACAGCGATGTCCTCATACTTAACTTTAGATTGGAGCGGAATACTTTGCGAAGGTAGAGATGGCTGAATAATAAATACACTGTTCTAAATGTGTTCAGTAACATACACTGTATTATTGGGACACACCATGTTTGTTAAGGTTTGGGCCAAGCCCCTCAGTTCCAGTGAACAATGCCATGCCTCTAACTTTTTTGGAAAGTTTTGGGGAAGAACCTTTTCTATTCCAGCATCACTGTGTCCCAGTGCACAAAGCTAGCTCCATAAAGTCATAGTTGGATGAGTTTGATGTGGAATAACTTGACTGGTCCACACAGAGTCCTGACCTCAACCCCTTCCAACATCTTTGGGATGAACTGGAATGGAGATTGTGAGCCAGACCTTCTTGTCCAACATTAGTGTCTGACTTCATAAATGCTCTACAGAACGAATGGGCACAAATTCCCACAGAAACACTCAAACATCTTCTGGAAAGCCTTCTAAGAAGAGTGGAAGCTGTTATTAGCTGCAAAGGGAAATTCCATATTAAAGTCTATGTATCTGAATGCAATGTTATTAATGTCTCTGTTTATATACTTTTGTATATTTAGAAACAATACATACAAAGTTTAATTCCTAATTCTCATTGTTTCCCCTTGTAAAAGCCTCAAAATGTTGCTCAGCATTTGAATATAAACATGTCCTAAAAGATCTCAGTAACATACTGACAACTGACACAACACCTACAACTTATTTCGTAAAATGTAACATCAGCCTGATACAAGTACTTTCTTTCTATATTCTACATTTCTATCTTTTTCTACACATTTCTATATTTCGTTACATCCCAATGAATGTCAAAAGCAGTGCAAGTTAAACAGCGTGTATTATTAGAAATGAAGTGAAACTGTCAAATCTTATCAAAGCATTTCTTAGTTTTAGAGATCGGATGGATTATTAATCTGTTAAAAGCTGCCTTATTAGTTTATTCTCCGCAAACTCACCCAGGCAAACCCCCAGACTCCATGCGATTGGCCAGTGTCACGTCATGTGACCACACGTCATACTGCCACTTCAGTGAGCCGATCACTCCGCAGAGGACATTTCCGGAGTGCACTCCCACTCTCATATTGATGGCCACATGTGTTGCCTCCCGTAGCTTACTGTTAAAAAAGCACAGGGTCAGTCTTTTATGCCTTACCTTATACAAGCTGGGACATAAAGCTGGAAAGGGTTATTGTAAAGTAAAGTCAAGTGGACCCTTAGAGTCACGTGTGAACTTCTTCCACTGCATTTAACCCATTCACCAAGTGAAGCAGGGGACTGCCACAAATTAGGGGAGGAGTCCAGGGAGCAGTGTGCTCAAGTTAACCTCAGTGATGACACTAGCAGTGCTGGGATTGGAACCTACAACCTTCTGATTGGAGAGACAACTCCCTAACCACTAGGCTACCAACTCCCCCAGTCTAGTATGTTTTTCAAGAATTCCATTAAGAAAACTTTTTCTAACCCAATTTTGACCTTAGTTAGGTCTATCCTTATCAACTAATGTTACCAGGCTTGGAAGGTAAGAGCTAACACCTCCAATTAACACAATAACACAGCTGAAGTTAGGTTTAAGCAGTTCAACACAAAGATGGACCTACAAGGTAGGGTTTTCTATTAAAGTGGCCATTCTCTGTATGTAGTGACTCACTTGATGGCAGTGCACATATCCAGTCCCATCTGTACACAGTTGCGTGCATGGTGAGGGATTGGATCTGGAAGGCCTGACACACAGTAGTAGCAGTCACCCAGAATCTTTATACGCAAACACTCGTTCTTCTGTGAAAAGAGAGAGAACAGTAAATAAACTTTCAGAAATCTTTAGCTTCAGCAGGCCTGATATACGCTGCCAACGATGAATGCAACGAGGCGGTTTTTCACCTTGGCAATATCGTCGAACCTGCCGAAGAGTTTATTGAGGACTGCCACAAGCTCCTCAGGAGTGCAGGTGCTGGCGAGGCTGGTGAAGCCCACAATGTCTGCATACAGAATGCTGCGTAAAAGAAAAGTTGAAATCAAAAGTCTACAGCTGTTTTTTATTTATTGTTAACCTACTAGCATAAAACCAGTTTGGACACATGAATGAAATGATTGATGGTGCCACTCAACAGCTTTATAGGTCTCAAATACGGAGACAAGTACGGAGAAATGATTTGAATAAATATGCTAATATGCCTTGTGTAATATGCAGTTTATTGTTTATTAATGAAATAAACTCATTTTAACCACACTTTCAGAAAAGTTACTAAACTGTCACTGAGGGCGAGGGGGTTCCTTTCGGTCAGGGACATAACTGTAGCTGAACCTTAAAAACATGTCACAATTTTCGCAGCACATTTACATCCTTTGTACCTTGATAAACAAAACATTTACCTTTACTTTGTTATTAGACAGTACAGTCATATAACTACAGAAACTGCAAAGTGTGATTGTTGTTTGTGTTAAAAAAAAAATTACTCCCCACACAGACTCGAACCCCTCTTCTGGTTCCGAGACCAGCGCTCTACCCGTTTAATTGCTGGCTCTTACCAAGCCATTTATGGGTATGGTTGCCTGAACATGTAGCAGCATTCACAGGCTAATTAATTTTAATGAGACCACAAAAAACAGTCACACACGTATTTTTATATAACTGGCCTGAGCTTTATGGTGTGTCCTGCGTGTTTTGTCAGGACTTACTATCAGTACATGGAAATTCGGGTACTGTTACTAAGTGAAGTGAGAAAACTAAGTGGGTATGGATGGGAGTAGTCACCTGACATCTTTGTGCTGCTTGATGTATAAGCTGTGGAAGTTGGCCGCATTTTCAGCTCCTGTGCACTTCCCTGTCAACCCCTTGACCACCTCTCCTTTTAACTCCATTGCGATGTACCGTGGCAATACAGATAAGAGGAGGTGCTCCTGGAGAAGCGGTGGGACAGAGAGAGAAAGGTCAACTTTATTGCTTGAAGCAGTTTTGGACATTTGAAGATAAAGTGATACTCACCTGCTGCATCATATGGACAATAAATGTCTGTATATGAGGTTTCATGATGTTTTGTTTCATATATTTGTAGCTGCATGTGTAATACACTATATGGACAAAAGTACTGGCACGCCTAACCATTACACCAACAAAGACTTTAAATGACATTGGATTCAAATACATAGACTGTAGTATGAAGTTGGTCCCCCTTTGCATCTATAACAACTTCCACTCTTATTAGAAAGCTTTCCACAAGATTTTAGAGTTTCTGTGGGAATTTGTGCCCATTCATTCTGTGGAGCATTTACAAGATCAGGCTTTGATGTTGGATGAGAAGGTCTGGCCCACAATCTTCGTTCCAGTTCATCCCAAAGGTGCTGGATGGGGTTGAGATCAGGGCTCTGTGTGGGTCAGTCAAGCTCTTCCACACCAAAACTTATCCAGCCATATCTTTATGGTGCTTGATTTGTGCACTGGGACGCAATCATGCTGGAATAGAAAAGGGCCTTCCCCAAGGGATTAATGAATAAGATTGCCCTCCATTGGATGCAAGGGGCCTTTCCCAAACCCTAAAAAGCAGGTATGTCCTAATACGTTTGTCCATTTAGTGTCAGAAAAACCCATAACGTTTGCTTGCTGGAATTTATTTTGAAAACTTACACCACCATAACTCATTGTTACTTTAAAAAGTAAGGCACATGTGCACATCTGCATGCTGTAACGCACTGATGAATTTAGTCCAAAATGTGCTCTTAAAATGTTACATCTACACCACAAGGAGCTACACCTTACACTGCCTTCCTTATTACATGTTGTATATGTGCGTGCATTAGTGTACCTGGTCGCGTTTCTGTTTGGCACGTTTGGAGCGGTTGTAGCTGAAGGTTACTCGGCTTTTGGAAGATTTTCTGCGTGCATGTTCAGTCATCCAAAGGTGGAAGAAGCCCACACAGTTCACACACACAAAGAGCACTGCATTCGCCACCAGCTGAATGGGAGAAAAAGCGAGAGGTTATTTAGTCTGTAATATTTGTCAGCTTTATCTTCTCTTGCCCTGTTTTCATGTCTATGTCTTTGCAGTGCCATGTGTCTGTTCGCCATGTGAGTTTCTAACTGTTTTGACGTCAGTCTCCAGACTAGTTTCTATCTGTGTCTTCTACCCCAGTTTGGTTTGTTTCTTGCTTAGGATTCTGAGCTTTGTTTGAGATCCAGTTTAAAGTTTAACCATTAGAATGCGAGGGGCAGAGATCCGTGCCAGGTTTGCAACAAATGGTAAATTGTCATCATACAGCAAATAAGTTCTCCCGGTTCGTGTTGATGCTCAAGGTGTCCGACGTTATACTGAGCTTTGTTTGGTGTTCCTAGATCACATAGAACCAAAGTTATTTTACTTAAAAAACATATACAATAACTACTGGGGTTTTAAAAATGACGTCACACGCAAATGACCCATAAAGAACAAAAATGAACACATTTCTTTTATTTTAGGTTTTAGAAGCAAACAGAAAAAGGACACATGAGTGGAACTTTCAGGATAGTCTCCACCCACAAGTGGGCGGAGTTAACCCACAGAGGAAGGGGCTCCGGCGAGCGGCCGAGTGAAAGGGCAGCAAACGGCGAGTGTGTGGGAGAACCAACGCCAGTTTTAGACTAATTTACACCATCTATATTTATTAAAATCAACTTTTTCTAATACAGTTCTAAGGCTTAAAAGGTAAGCTGTTACGGATAACAATTACAGCAAAATACACACTATCTATGTCAACACGGCAGGATGATATATAGTCTGGAATGAGACCAAAAAAACCTTTTAATACTCTTAGGATGAATATTGTCTGAGCATGAATTGTGGCGTAGGACAAAGTTACAGATACTTCAGTTATGCATGAGTTTGAGATACAGTTGTACAGAGTGTTTTGAATTTGTAAGGGAAGGTGAAAAGAGGATGCGCTACTTTAGCTGGCCAACCATCCAGCCTGAAGCTCATTTGAATAATTTTGCATTCGACCTTTTCCAGTGCATTCATGTGCGTGTGTTTGTGTGCGTGTTTTTCCCTTTACCTGCACTGCCAGGTCACGTGCATTCGGGTTTTTGACGGACACATAGACACTGATGACGACAATGTGACAAACACTGGCTCCTATGCCAAAGACCAACGCCCAGGAAAGAGTCAGAGGCAGAATTGTGTATACTGACAGAGAAAGAAAGAGAAAGAAAGCCACCTGAGAGAGAAAGAGAGAATAAGAACAGAACATAAGAAAACATATTTTGTGTTTTGCTGCATTTTTAATGAAATATTAAAATATAAAATGCGTTAAGTATTATTTTTCATACAAACAACCCAAATTTCTGCTATAAATAAAAACTACAATTTTTGAAAAGGATAATTGAAAATGACAGCCCTCTTTCTGTAATTACACTTATTTTGAGGAATATATATGTATAAAATTATATATATTCATCAAAATAAGTATAATTACAGAAAGAGGGCTGTCTTTTCAATTATTTTTTCCCAAAAAAGTAAAACAGCTAATAACACCCCAGCATCTAAAACATAGTTCAGTTACAAATAATAATAATACATTTTATTTATAGAGCGCTTTTAAAGATTCTCGCTTTACATAAAATTGAAAAGTTTAAAATTTACATTAAAAACACCTGCCACAAAAACATTTTGACAAAATGTTTTTAAAAATTACATAGGTAGGCAACACAAGTAGGAACAAATGAAAAGGGACCAGGTAAACACACATGAGGGTAAAATAACAGTGGTTAAAGGCCATAAGCAGATTTGAAGAGATGGTTTTAAGGAGAGACTTGAAAGTTGCCAGGTCTGTTGCTTCGTCACTCGGTGCTTTGTCCTGAAAAAAAAACATCTATAGAATGTCCTTTTCCATACACCTTGTTCAATCAAGGTGTAATGAGTTGTCAAAATTGCCATTAAAAACACAAAAGGTACCATTAAAAACACATTTCTGTCTCACTCGCTTATCATTTGAAATCTCACATATTGATTAAAAGGTCTGATCAAAAACTCAAATATAACGTCATCGGTACATATACTATCAATCCAAAATCACACTTGCTCTTCTATCTGATTAAGCTTTTAAATATTCTTGCACTAATCCCTATCCAACGATTTGGCCCTTAGAAGTCTCCTCTGGTTGTAACTTTGGATAAAAGCGTGACAAGAATGAATGAATGTAATATAATTATTTTTACCATATAAAGTATCCTATCAAATAAAGCAACTACCAGAAACGATGGCTAACAATAGTCTGGTAAACCGGTAGTCTGCTGTATCAGAAAAACATTAAAGAAAAACTCTTCGTTCTTTGTAACTGGCTACCAACAGGAGATGGGGGAGTAAAAGTTGGGGGACATTTGTTTGTAATCCTTAGTTATGTATGATGATTATTGTATACTGTACTTCAGTCCTGAACAGTGAGAGATTTTTGAGGAGGGGACTGACTTGCTCCCATGGGGTGGCTTCTCCTCCCGTGAAGATGAAGACAATGGCGATGATTAACAGCGCAAACCAGATGGAGAGAGCCAGCAACCGTTCACACCGACGAAGGGCAGGCAGGCATGGCAAACTGGCCAAGACCGGCACACACAGACAGAGCACGACACAAACCACTGCCAAGGCTCCGACATGAACACTGATACTCTAAGAGAGGGAGTAAGAAAATAAGGTAAGACGACGGAACAGTAAACGCGTCTTACGTGTCTTATGCTGGTAAAGAAGCTAGTTGTTTTGGTGGATAGTGGTTCCACACCCCTGGTCTTGGAATATGACCTTCCAGTTATTGTTTTTTCTCATGCTCAGATACACCAATGAGAAAGGGATTGGACAGAATAACTGAATCAGGTAGAAATGGTTCTTTCCCGAACTGTGTCCACAAAGTATGTCTTGGTATGCTGAAGTATTAAAACCCTTCACTGGATGTAAAGGACCTAGCCCAAAGTCTGAAAAACAGGTTTGTCCCAAATACTTTTGTCCATATAGTGCATGTTAAGTGTATTGAAAGTATTCCAGGACCAGGGAAGAGAACCACTAGGATGGATAAATGGTTGGGTAGAGAAATGGGGAAAGAAAAACAGACATTTTGTAATGAAATGAATGACAGAATCCAACCGTCTATCCATCCATCCACCCATTCCGTCATTGCCTTACTCTTCCAGTGGTGGGGATGATTACGATGATGGTCACGCAGAACATGATGGTCAACACCAGGCCTGGCACCACGATGGATGTCTCCTCCAGGCACCGTAGAAATGCTAGACGTACCGCTTGGTAACAGCAGCACACTCCTTCCGCAGCGCTGCGCCAGGGTCTCCCTTTGTGGTCTTCGGGGGTTCCCAAATCTCGCTGCCCCTTAACAGTCACATTGAGAGCTCTAGAACCTTCTGCCACTAAACTAGGGTTTCTCCCATTCCTGTTGGATTTAGAACGTCCGCTCAAAGTGCTTCCCCTGAGGCTGTGGGTTTCAGTGCTTTGGTTTAACATGTGTCCGTTTTGTATAGTATCGGATGTCCTAAAGGATGTACATGCTTTAACAGGATCAGGGGCACTTTCCCTCTTGGCTATTCCGACCTCAGTGTTGAGCTGTTTGACGGCATGCTCCTCCTGACTACTGCTTTCCTTAAAGACAGTTCCATCAGAATGCTCTGGTTTACTACTGCTAGACATACTGTCTTTGACATTGCATGTACGGTGGTCAGCGTTGAGTGCTGTGTTGGTATCTATGACTGTACTTTCCCCATCATTGTGAAAGTTTTTTTCAAAATTGCCATCTTTCTGCGTTCCTTCATGGTTGCTGAAATTGATTTCTCTTATATCTAGTTGTTTTGATAAGTCCTCAACGTTTTTTATGTCCTTCAAATCCAGTGACCCCCTGAAGTCTTCGCAAGAAGGTTTGAGAGGCTCAGTTTGCCCCTCCCTCTTTGAGGCTCCTCCCATTTCCAAGAACTCAGGTGAGTCATCCTGCATGCTGGCCAGGTGGAGGTAAAAGCCTAGCTTCTTCAATCAGGAGTCAAAATACTCAGATACAATAATACGTTGCTCGAAAGGGACTACTACTATAGCAGGAGTGTCTAACTGTCCCTTTGTTTAGGGCCACAATCAAGGTCCAATACAATTTGATCCATCTGGATCCAACTGTACTGTCAAGTTCTTTGTATTCCTAACAACTGGGAATGGAAACGTGGAAGGGAAGTACAACAGCCCAGATGTGGTGGGCCTACGGTAAATGCATTTTAGGGATCCAGTCTTGGAGAAGTGCATGCAAGAGTCTCTTCAGCCATTTCCCTGGAACTTCAAATGAAAACAGAATAAAGTTCAATTGGTAAACAAACCAGAAGAATAAGCAAAGAGACATAAATGTGTTTTAAGTAAAACCATTCAAAACCACTATAAGACTTTTACATGATACTAGGATTAAACTAGAGATTTTTATTTTTACTAAAATCGTGTGTTTGTAATAGCATAGGTTTGCCATAGAAGTGATAACAAAATACCAATCACAGACAACAGGCAGCGCTGTGTCACTTAAACCCCAAAGACGTTCCAGTGACTGGCGCCACAGTCTAGACAGAATGGCTGTGATTTGGGTGGAAAGTACTGTAGTGATACTTGTGCCTGACACATAAACCTCAATTTGAGTCTAGAAAGTCTGTGGAGTGAAAGAAAGGACAAAGTAAAAGCAGGAAATATGTAAAGGAACAATGGGCTAATGTTGGTTTGCAGCACACCAGTATAAAGACAGGTTTGTTTACCAAGGAATACCACAGAAATGACTATATTTATCAATGCTATTTATTCCTAGAAACACACACACACACACACACACACACACACTCAAACACACACTCACACACGCACATATACACACACGACCACGCAAACGCGCGCACGTACACAAACATTCCTATGAACATTGCACAGATGCAAACGAGAACATTTCCCTACGAAAACAAGAGCAACATTCAGTTAGCAACAGCTATTCCAGGTACAGGTATGCAAACACAACATGCATTATTATCTTTCGTGTTCTCTCAGTTTCTGTCTGTCTATCATTTCTTTTCAGATTTCTTCCTTCTGTGTACAGTTACATAAAAACAAACACAAAACATTCAAGTTATGCCCCTTAAAAAAAACCCACATCAGACTCCCAAGCACATTTATGTTAAAAAGAATGCTATGATCAACTGAACATGGCTTTATGCTCTGTGCTGTATGTCTCAAAAAACCCTGTAAAAACAGTGAGATTTGATTTCTAAATGTCTTTCAAATCAGCTGAAGACGCTACATAATAAAGACAATCATACCTAATGTAAAATGAAAAAGGGACGTTCAAATATGATCAAAATAATAAGCAATGAATTAAAATGATTTAAATGAAAAAGAACCATCATTAGTAATAGTATGTTCTTTTAATATTTATAAAACTAAACAAAAAGTAAGAGAATTAAAGATAAAAAGCTATCAAAATAATGAAAAGCCATACATTATAGAAGAGCATGCCGAGCAAATGGGTGCACAATATAAACAAGGTGTCTAAAGGAAGGGCTGGTAATCAGGTCCTGACATTTGTTGGAAGGCCAGTTGTTGGAACGATGCCACTTTTGGTTCCCTATAGACTTGATGGTTCTTTTCAGAACTCTTTTTGTGAATGAAAGATGTTTCACAGAGCCACATCTCCAAGTCCTTAACCACTGAAGAACTTTTATTTTTAAATGTGAAAGGGTATCTCAGATTGGTAAATGTTAAAAATGAAAGCTTGTCTTGATTTCCATGCTCTATTTTCTGTAAGTCTACGCTTCTATAAAGACTTCAACAAATATTTCACTTTTAAAATGCAAAAGAATTGCATTAAAATATAGTCAGAGGAGAAGCAATGAAATGCATTTAACAACTTAAGTTTCAATTTCAGCCATTGAGGTGGATGACAGCACACTGTAACAAATTACATTATAATACTCCTACAGAAAGATTTTAGCCCTTAGAACTCTCTGTCCTGCTGTCCTGAAACTTGAGTGTTTCTTCAAGTCGCTCTCAAACTCTCTCAAACAAATGAATTAATAAATGTAATAATACATTTTTTGTCATGTTACTGATGTCAGTGCAGTGCATTGGATAGATTAATGTGTCATTATATATACCAAATTTCGACCAGTTGTAGTCTCGATAAACAACAACCAGTGTAGAGCAACTGCACAGCAGCAAGTCTGGAAGTTGACCATGATCTTATTGCTCCATTTTTGCCGCAGTGTGCATGGCCAGGGCCTACAACAATGCTTCCTGTCTCAAAAAGAGAACCGTCTCACATTACAGCTAAAACGTCAGTAGAATTCGTAGCTAAAAAGTGAAAAAAGTGAAAATCTGGTCATACGTGAACACACCACAGCACACGGTGTGAACAGCACGAAATAATTCCTCGGCATTTAACACATTCACCAAGTGAAGCATGGGGCAGCTACGAACACGGTGCCTGGGGAGCAGTGTGTGGGGACGGTACCTTGCTCAGGATACCTCAGAGGTGCCTAATGGTCTTGGGAATCGAACCCGGACTTTCTGATCACAGGGCGAATGCCTTAACCACTAGGCCACCATGAACAAAAATATTGGGACACACCTGTTGTCCAGGGTTTGGTTTAGGCCCCTTATTTCCACTGAAGGACAATCTTAATGCTTCAGCAGACCAAGACATTTTAGACAACACCATGCCTTTAACACAGTTTGGCAACCTTTTCTCCAGTATGACTGTGTCCCAGTGTACAAAGCAATCTCTATTAGGTTCGGTGTGGAAAAACTTGACTGGCCCACACAGAGCCCTGACCTCAACCCCAACAACACCTTTGGGATTAACTGGAACAGAGACTGAGAGTGAGACTTTTTCTTCCAACATCAGGGTCTGACCTCATAAATGCTCTACAGAATGAATGGGCACAAATTCCCACAAAAACTTGTGGAACGCCTTCCAAGAAGTGTGGAAGCTGTTGTAGCTGCAAAGGGGGACCAACTCTATATTAAAGTGTATTTGAACACAATGTTGTTAATGTCCCTGCTAGTGTAATGGTCAGACGTCCCAAAACTTTTGTCCATATACTGTATTTAAATTTCCTTTTAAGCCAACAGGCATTATGTGAAGCCACCAGTTAGCTTGGGAATGTCCTGTTATTTCAAAGCCTCCACTTAAAGCCATGTTTGTTTGATCTGTCCTATTACTGATCCTGTTTCTTCTTCACATAACAGAACAAAGGCCCACTTTACAAAAACCACAAATGAGAAATGCTGAACAACATGATGACTAATATTAAACAGTACCAGTTTAAACCACAGACTAAAAGGAACAAAGCTCTGTTAGGACACTCCAGTTTCGGCATTTCAAACACGGTGGTCAGCTCTGAGGGGCCGCGACGTCTCAGGCTGGAACCTTCCAGAATGGATCAATAAGACAAACCAATAAACACGTCTAATGTTTGAAGTTAGCTAGAAGAGGAGTAAATGAAAAGCGTAAAGGTCCAGGTGGTAGAACTGGAAACTGAATTTAAAATCTGATTTCCAGAGTCACGTATGACGATTTAACTTGATACACACACATATGACCTCACACAACAGCCAAATTCTGTATTAATCCACAAAGTTATTCAAATAAGTGCTCTTCAGCAACCACATCCGACTGCTTATGCATGTTTTACTGCTGTTACTATTACTAAATTCTATTTGTAAAAAGATTGACTGGATTGCAAGATTGGTTTGATTGCTAAGAATCCATTTGAATTGGGATCACTGGGCTACAGCTTTGTCCATGGTTACATTGCACCAATGTCAAAAGTTATCAGAGCACTGCTAGAACAGTAAAATGGAAGAAAAATCCCATAGGAAGAGGAAAACTGTGGAACAGAAACTGAACATATCATATTAGTAGCATTTACCCTGATAATAAATCATGTGACAGGTCTAAGAAGTCATATTTATATATGAGAGAGAGAGCGAAAGAGAGAGAGAGAGAGAGAGAGAGAGAGAGAGAGAGAGAGAGAGAGAGAGAGAGAGAGAGAG
>JBBJLR010154141.1:0-15006 GCA_037577145.1 Brachypetersius gabonensis
CTGGATAGTTTATCTGTGATAGTCCTGGTTTTCCTTTTGGTTCTGCAGAGGAACATCTTGCATTTGCTGCTCCTCATGTATGTCTTGCCATTGCAGCCCTTGTTCCCAGCTTACAAACCCTTACAGGACCATCACTGGAAAGCCCGGGATCTCCTCTACAGAACACTATAGGGCTTGATGGGGTCCCTCTAAATACTTAAGGAAGATACAGAAGAACAAAATGTCCACCATAAAGGACAGAAATGAATGGACCGGGTCTCAGGAGGATATGTGAAACAATAATAATAATAATAATAATAATAATAATAATAATAATAATAATAATAATGATGAGCCCCTTCATACACACTGCTGTGTTTAAAATGGTCTACTAGCCAAGCAAGTATCTGATCAGCAGCAGTCCTGTGGTCAGAAACTGGCCAGTGATAAATGAGGTAGAGTAGGGCTGATAAATTGTGCATGACAACAGATGGGCTACAGGCTAGCAGCTCACAAAGTGGCCAGTGAGCAAAAGTCCATGATAGGAGATTCCACTAAAGTGGATTCTGACCAGATCTTCTTTCATGTTCACATACGCAGGGAGTGCGGGACGGAACTCGTACAGATAAACGCAAACGTTTCCCGTAACCGAATCTCCAGGTATCGGCTTTCACGCCGAACCACATATTCGCACAGTGTCCTCCAGGACAAAAGAAGTTCCAGGCTAAAAATAGCCCATCTCCCTAACTCTGAACCCGCACCCCCCCACCCCCACCACCCAAGCTGCCCTTGAGGATTCAGGCAAGTAGGACAGGCTGTGGAAAATGGGGCGGCTGTGTAGTACGACGTGCTGCACATTCAGGGTATCAATAATAAATGCCAGCCACAGGCACAGGGTGCAACCTCCCCCGGTTTAAAAATAATCATCTTTCAACTCCAGGCGCAAGATATAGGAAGAAATCAAAAAGCACAAAAAAAGGATATTGTTTCTTTTTTTAAATGAAAAAAGAGATGTAGAATATGTTCCGGACCAGCCGTAACCCCCTTAACAGTACAGAGATTCTCCCCAGTTGTACAAGCAACAACGAGTGTTTGGCAGGCCGTATTTGTGTCAGGACAAAAGCAGACGAGGAAAATGAGAAGAGGGTGCATCGCCGAAAGCAGATGAAGCCGGCAGAGGCTTGTTTGCATGTTTTTTTGGCTCCTCTCGGCGCTAAGCCATGACCCTCCCCACCCCGGCATCTCCTGGAGCTCTCCAGCCCAGCCTACTGTGTAATGCAAAGCCCTCGACTAGCTGATGCAGCTCCTCTCCAAGCCCTGAGAGCCTCTGAGCCGCCCCGTCAAACACGAAGCGTTTTAGCTTGTGGCGACGCAGCTGCGTCCACAACTGTGGGATTCGACACACTCTTGATCTTATTTTTTCCCTTCCCAGGCACATGGCTCCAATCTGGGCCTTAGGGATGAAAACACTTATGCACATGGAGTTAACAGACCTTGTAGCTACACTTACTGGTCATTTTTATCAGGTACATCTACTGTGTACAGACCAAAGTCCATCTATTGCCTCCCCGCTTGGCGGTTCTGCCCCATTAATAGAATGGGACCACCGAAGGACAGATGTTGTTTGAATGGTGGCCCATTCTCACTATGAAACACAATGTACTTAAAATGTGCTTAACCTTCCCTTAAATTTACCCCTGAAAATACACCAAATCCCTTCATCTGAATTAAGTGGCCATTCATTTGTGAAGCGATCCCTTCATTTTACCTTAAAAATGGATTTAAGGCATGAGTGTGAACCCCCTTAAACTTAAACATGCAGAATTTATTCAGGAGGTTTTATTATTTAAGGGGCAACTTTTAAAAAGTAAGAGGAAAATTCAGTAGTTTTATCCCTTAATCATCTTAATCTATAATAATAATAATACATTTTATTTCTAATGCACTTTCCATTAAAAAACAAAGTGCTACAGAGAAAATGAGCAGCAAATAAAAATCACCAACAAATAAAATCAAGAGAAGACCTTTTTAAAAAGGTGAGTTTCCAGGCCACATTTAAAATTCTGTGCACTTTTCTGCTTAATTTTCTTTAAATTCCTGGAAATTAAGGTAAAAATTAAGGAGTAAAATTAAGGGGTTTGGTCTCAACCAGTGTTGAGACACAAGGAAAACCACACAAGTGGACACCGAGTGGTCATTTTTTATAAAATTACTAGGGGGCTTTCTGAATCAGATCAGAAATCTTAGAGGAAATTGCTTAAACAGCATCAAACAATGCATTTTTTGTGCTTCCAATGATCTGACTTTTTCAGGGCTATAGGTGCTATTAGTCACTCACTGCACCCACTCAAGTCCTTCTGCAGCCCTTTAGACAAACTACTCATTTAATGATTCCGGATTCAAGCAAACCAGAGGTTAAGGGCACAGGCATGTACGCTCCCTAATTAACCTCAGGGAGGATGAAAAGTTGGGACCAGAGGGTCTGTGGGTGCCATTGCTCCAAGGCCCCTTTTGTAAAAGGGAATGCATAAAAGAAAACCAACCTGTGTTTGATTTTACAGCTTCAGGTTTCATTCTAGGTTCCTTTCCACATGTTTTCTTCAAGCTCTTAGGCTTTATTTCATTTTAAGTCTCGGTTCCTCTTAGTGGTTCTTTCTTATGGTCTTACAGATACCCATTTTCCACTACACTGGTGCTGGTGCCAGGAGCCAGACCGAATTTACACTAGACTAATTTACACTTACACTAGCGGGAGCCGTGTGAGAATCCGTGACAGGCCACGCCCACTAACAGAAACAAACATGGCTGAACTCAGTTCCTGCTTGCTGGTTATTCTCCAATTTTTGAGTATTTATTTCAGTGTCCAAATGCAGTTTATTCAGCGGGTTATTATCGTTGAAAGAGATCGACATCGACAACGATTACGTGAAAGACCCACCGCTCATGACGTCACGAGTAGGTACTACATTTGAGTTATAACGTACTGCACTGCCGTTAAAACAGTACGTTCTATATAGTATGAATGAGGGCAGTATGAATGGAATTCGGACGTACTACATCTGCTGTGTTGATGTTGTCACGTGTCATGTGTCTTCACAACAGTGCCTTATTTTTTACCTTTACAGAGAGCATTTTCTCACAAGTGTAATTTAACCACAATGAACGTGTAATTTAGTGTTTTCCTTAAGGTACTTACACTTGAAAAGAGCCGCGTCTCTGTTTTCCGCCATTTTTCGAGTATGCCGGCGCCTCTCCCACTGCCTTATGGGATAGTGCAGTGTCCAGCGAATGCCTGCTACAGAATTCGTCCGGAAGCAGTAGGTCATCCGGGAACTTCTCGCCTACTGTTTTTCGAATACTATGAATTCTGACATACTACTCGCCTCGTATACTGTTTTCGCATACTATATAGTAGGGAAGTATGAGATTTCGGACGCAGCCCAGCAGAGTTTTATCGCCGGTTCGGTGGTTGTTTTAGGAACCGGCACCATTTTTTTTTCTGTGAAAAAAGCGCGGCACGAGTTCCAAAATTGGGAACTGGCACGGAACCAGGGCAGTGGAAAAGGGGAATGAGTTTCTCGTCTTGAGTCTTGGTTCTTCTTGGTGGTTCTTCCTAATGTTCTTACGGAGCTCCTCCTTTGGAGTGATCATGGAAGCACTTTTTCGAAGCGCGATTTCTCCGCGGCTAAAGCACTCAGACTCCACAGTTCAGTAGATCTCCAGGAGACCTTTCCAACGAGCCCTCTTTTCTATTTTAAGCCCCAGTAGATCAGGGGTTATTCCCCAAAAACTCGCCAAGGTGTCCCAATACTTTTGTCCCCAATCTTCTGAGTTGTATATCTCGGCAGGGAATTTAAATTAAAAGAGGAGAATACGGGTTTACCTTTACATTTTCTTTAAGGGTAATTAATGCATTAAACTGAGTGTTCTGAGAGGAGATTTGGGGGCGGATTTTAGATTTACACGCCTCTCATGTTCCTAAAGGCTGCAGTAGTCTCTCTGGGCGACACTCTTTAGTGAACTACACCTGCATTTCTGTTTTGGTACATGTCTTTTGTTAAAAACTGAAAAGTCAAATAAATTGGTTTGAACTTGGTTTTACATCAAAAGGCAGATGAACATCTACAAGCCACTTAACGAGACGAAACCCCTTTTTGTGAATTTAAATTGGTGTAAGGAAAAACAGGCCGACTCTGATTATGATGTTTGTTTTGCGTCTGGAGTGTGTCGGAGCCCGCGGCCTGATTTGCAGACGGATTGGCCGGTGGCCCCTCGGAGTGTGGTGGGCGAATCAGCGGGTGATGGCTTTCTGATTGGAAACAGTGCTCTGGGCTCTCTGATGCTATCAGCCAGAACCGCGGGGGGGTAGGGGGGTACACCGATCTGCCCGAGTGCAGGCCTCTCTCTCTTCAGCGATAGGGGGTTACGCAACCACTGTTTCTGCCATGTGCCGAGTAGTTGATGCTACAGAGCTGGGCGGATCATTTTCTTTCAGTTCAGTCTCAGTCTGCTCTGATGAGCTTCACGTATTGCAGGTTTACACTGCAGCCGCAGAACCTTTATTCTTTACCACTTCATGCATCTGGATCATTAACCCTTAGAACACAAGATCCGTACTGGAAGCACAATCACCATCATGCAGATCATTATTTACTGATACACTCTGAGTTCTGAGGGTAAACGCTGGTTCTAGACTGTTTTACACTGTTTATATTTACTGAAATTTACTAAGTTAGGGTTCAAACATAAAGCAAATGCATCAGAGATGGACGCTCAGGAAGTGGTCTGGGACTCGGCTGATCCTGTAAATGTAGAGTATAAAGGCGTCTTGTTTTAAAAGCTCCACTTTTCCAAAATTGTCCTAGCTAAGTACTTGAAGCTTTTTTCAGTAGTGAAATTAATCAAGAACAACAAAACTCTTTTACACCATAAGCACAATTTATATCAAACTTATAACCGCTCTTTAGTGCCTGACATCATCTCAGGAGATTTCCAAGAACAGAAAATCCTGTTTTTTCAAGTAACGTAAGCAGCACTGATGCAAATCAGGCTTCAGCTTTTCAGCTTGAGAAGTGGCCAAGTGGTTGAGGGTGAATCTAATTATGTGTGACGCATGAAATGACAATTGTAAATAAGCTTTGTTTTTTTCCACTTCATGAAAGGCCTGTATTCATAAACCTGCATCACATGCACATATCATTTTTCATAACTAAAATAAACCTACATAAACATTTAAACTGTCATAACAGGTGAAATGACATTAAAATCAGAATCAAAAACAAAATTGATTCCAGAGGAAACTGCTTATGTTACAATTGCACAGACACACAAAATCACTGAAACAAGAGCAAGCCTAAATAAATCCAATTAAAACTCTGAAGAAAATGCTCAATATGAAATACATTGTTATATACACATATATCATGATTAATAATAACTGACATGTATAGAACTTTCTGCAGGTTTATGAAAGAAATGTACATTAACCCGTGTATAGTGAAAAAAATGTGTTTTGCTAAAAAAATGCCTAAAAATGCCTGTTTTTATAGTGTAAATCCTAAATATGCCTTCAACTATGATTCCAAAACACTTATAACTGTAGTACAGAAGTGACACACAGCCTATTCATACTTCTTGTTTCAGGAGAAACATTGAGCAAATGTCTGCAGACCTTTAGAGATACAGAATAATGGATCCACTTAAGGAGATGAGTGTGTGATGATGGAGAGATCTGAAAGCTGCAGACTCGCCTGAACAGGTGCTCAGAGAGAGAGAGAGAGAGAGAGAGAGAGAGAGAGAGAGAGAGAGAGAGAGAGAGAGAGAGAGAGAGAGAGAGAGATAGGGAGGAGAGTGGGCTGATGGTTTGCCTAAGCTCCTTCTCTCTCCATGGATGAACAGCTGAGCCCAATTACCCGTAGAGGCAGCCATTTCACCTAGTTGTCAGACAGAGAGGAGAGACAGAGAGAGTGAGAGAGAGAGGCAGAGAGTGAGAATGAATGTGAGAGAATGAGAAAGGGAGGTTGCCAGCTTTTGGATTCTCCATTTTAGCTTAAAAGGAAGGTAGAAATATTGCCACTGCTACAAGGTTTTTTGCTTATACAGAACAGTACATATCGTAAGGAATGATTTACTGTTTTTTATGAAACATGGACAAATGTACAGACATTATTCAGACTTAAAATTGTTACTTCTGTTTATTGACCATTGTAGTATTTTCTGGTCCATTTTTATGAATACTGGGGTCAATTTGGAGCAACAGTTTCAGTTGCAATTACTAGCCTCTAGTGCAAAACTACACAAGCAAACCTAAGATCCCAAAATATGTCTTCTGATCAGCAACATTTGTGGTAAGAGTAGGATTGTGCAAATCTTTGGCCAAACAACTTTGAAACAGAGCCAGAGTGACATGAACCCTTGGCATAGTAGCTACCTGTACTATTCAAAATGACTAATTTTCTTTGTCTTTCACTTACTGTAATGCAGACTTGGACTGATGTAATTGTTCACTGTGCTCTTGTGCAAAGCAGATATGCTCTCAGAAGAAATTTGCATACCTAAGGGACACCTTTGCGGTCATGGTGAGCGGAACAGAAAATGGGAAAACAAAAGACAAGGTTTGTTTTTTGACTCTAGTGGCCCTCACAGGCTTCTTTATCAGAGCAGCCATGCACAGCACCACTGGCACATGCTCCACTGTCAAACCCCAATGAGAGAGAAAGAAAGAGAGAGACAGAGAGGAAATGAGACCTTTTTACACCTGGCTGTAAATAATACAGTACAATATGTGTCTGCATGCATTTGTAATATTGCACAATAAAAAAGCAAATGGGTCACAGAGGTCACCAAGAAATTGGAGGGTGGGGTGATAAGAGAAAGTGTTACAGAGGGAGAAGAACGAGAAAGAAGAGGAAAGTATGAGAAAATATATTCTTCAGGGGCTTTTTATAGATGTCTTCCTGTTTTTCAGAATTGACAGTCAAACTTTCACTGTTTCCTAAGATATATCTGTCTGAGCATCGAAGAGTCATTCACTGCTGTCAGTCAGGTAAACCAGGTCAACTAGGATAAAAACATAGTTGTGCCTGCCGTTACAGCGCACTCACTGTAATAATCCACTAAAATGTCCAACAACTACTGCTGGAAGAAAAAATAAGTAAGTGTCTGAGTTTGGAAGTGTAAGTTTGGAAGTGTCTGAATTTCTGCACTGATTGCTAGCAAAATGTGGTTTGATAAATCACAATGACAGATAAACACAACCTAGCTAAACTAATAACACATGAATGGTTGTACTTCGTACATCTTTTATGAGCAAACATCCATAGTACAAGCTTGAAAAAGAAAGTGAATTTAATAACTTTTAGATCCCCTTTAATAGCAACCCCACACCAAATATTTTCTTTAGTTGCTAATAATATTTGTAGAACACTGGTGTTCAAATATTTATGGGATACCTTGATTGCACAGCCCTCTTCGGTCATGCCAACACGTCTCAATAGGGTTAAGACTTGATCGTTCCGAAACATAAATCTTTTTCGTTTTTGGATCATTCTAACGGTGAATCGTTTGTGTGCTTCGGGTCATTGACTTGTTGCATCACCCAATGTCTCTCAAGCGTGAGGTCATGGACTGCTGCCCATACATTCTTCCATAAAACATTTTGATGCAACTTTTAATTAACTGAAATCATTCAGTGATCGCAAGGTGTCCAGGCCCTCAGGCAAAGCAGCTTAAACCATGATGATCACTTCATTATGCTTCACTGTTAAGATTTGGTTTTGGATTTGGTGTGCAGTGTCCTCTTTACTCCAAACCTAGCATTTTGCTTTTTAGCAGAACTTTACCAGAAGTGTCATGGTACATCAGCGTGATCTTGAGCAAACTTGAGATCCTGGACTTCTTTTTTTATTGGAAGGCAGCAGCTTCCGATAGGTCTGTGTTTTTTAATAGTGGAGTGAAAAAAGGGTTGTGCTGTTTGGAGTTTTCTGTAGGTCTTTTTCCTGTTATCCTTGTATACTTTCTCACTTCTTTCGGGGGTGCCTGTTATACTCTGAGTGTGTGATGTCCTCAGTCGCTAGAGGCCGCCATCGGAATATGGGGACTTTTATATTGCCATTGGGTGTGGGGTTTAGTTTGTGCACTTTTGTATAAAGCTGTTAATGTTTCAGTTTAGCTTTGTCAGTCCACCCTCACTTTACCATAGAGTTGTGTTTATTCTGATTCTTTTCTTGTTATTGAGCTTTGGCCCTGGTGCTTCCTTTGTTTTATATTTAAAATAGAGAGCTACTTCCAAATGAAAGTCTGCAACTGCGCCTCCTCTCTGGACGGGCACAGACCTTTTGTGACACGGAGTGTACTTATTAGAATAATCCTAGAGAGAATCATGTTTTCCTACATTTGTAGGCAATATGACTGAAGTTTTGTAACCTTTTCTAGCTTAATGCAACTGTATAGCATGTTTAGTGAAATCTTGTGAAACCTGTTTGGGGGTGGGGGTGGGGGTGTTGGCCTAGTGGTAGGATACTTGCCTCTGGTGTAAGAGGTCATGGGTTCAAATCCTACCTTCAGCACGCCACCACTGGGTCCCTGAGCAAGACCCTTAACCCCAAGTTGCTCCAGGGAGACTGTCCCCTGTAGTTAAGGAATGGAAGTCGCTTTGGATAAAAGCATCTGATAAATGCCGTAAATGTAAATGTAAATGTTTGGATCAAGGCATGGTTCACACAAACAAGATTTTTCAGTAACCAGGCTTTGTGTGATTTTAATTAATGAAGAAATCACCTCTGAAATCCACACTTCTATCTCATTTCCTTAATTGAAATACCTCTAGGAGTCATTAAGATTCACTTAATTCTTTCAGCCTGAATTGTAGATGTTCACTCATTGAGCTTTATTATGAAGTGAATGGAAACAGTTTAATTCTCTGGTTTTGTTAAAACTGTGGGCTTAATGTTTGTTGGTTTGATGAACACAAACACGCTGAAAATGATGCACTCAAAGAATGAAGGATCAGTGGTGGCCAGTAACCACTAGTCACACAGGCAGGACAATTGCACTGGAATCAATTCCCCCTTCATGACTAGGCCCCACTAAGGTCTGCAGTTATTTTTCTGTTTACAAAATGTTATGTCTATGCCTCATGGTAGGTTCTGATAACTTAATAATACATTCAAACCATTAGCTTACATTAGAGCAACAACTTTATTAAGATATAATAAGAACAAGTAAACAAACAAACAAATTACATTTTAAAAATTAATTAAAGGCAATATTTGCTCTGTCCCCATAAGATTCTACTTATACCACTCAGTCCAACTGTCAGAAAGATTTGCAGACAGCCCCTCAGGCAGAAGTGTGGTCAAATATTATTCCAATCATAATCACTCACTACCTGTGATTTTGCCTTAATTAATGATGAGCAGAAATGTTCTCAGGGTGGCTGTGATTAGGGAGATTAAGAAGAAGAGGAAATTAGGACTTTTTATTGATCTTGGTTGTGAGAGGAGTGGGCTCATGTCAATAAGCCTCATGTGCTCTAAATGATCAGCCTTGAGCGCTCTGCTCTTTTTTTATATTATAATGAGAACGGAAAACTGCAGGGACTGGTTCTACTAGACATTAGCATAAAAGACCACTGCTTGCTTTACAGACTTCCAGAGACCTGTAACAAATAATGTGTCTTACACCAGCAGAGTTCCAAAGAAATTTAAACTCTAATGAACGTGCATGTAAATATTTTATGATGTAATTAATATTTTACAAAACAAAATTGAACAGATTTTATAATATATCCATTATTCACTCTGATTCATTCATTTAGCAGCTTTTATTACAATGAAAAGACTAAGTTCTATAAGTTATTATAATTATTAAAGATGTAACTTGCACTTTTTTCTGACCTTCTTCTGAGCTGAAAAGTAGGTTGACTATTTTGAGTCCTATACTGCAAAATCTCGTTTGAAATTATGCTTATCAAAAGTTTGGGCGACTCAAGCCAGAAGTTCCCATGTAGAGCATCAGATATTTACATGATATTGTTCAGAAGGGAAGTTTCTATTTGACATACATAGAACCCCTACTTCAACTAGGCCAAAATAAACACTTGAATACATGCCATCTTACAGTTTGGTTCATGATTTCAACACACAGGTTGAATGTACACAGCCTACATAGTGGCATACAACATGTTCCAGCCTTGGTTAAACAGTTAATAGATATCGGAACAAGTGTATGTTTGGATTGTCTGTGCACAGTGGTTTTCTGAAGTTATTTCTAGAGTCATTTAGAGAAGCCTTGATACCTCAGCCTTGGCCAATGCCAGTCTATTTTTTTTATAAAGCTGCTAACCATTGCAATGAAACATTTATGGCTGAATTACTTTGCTTAAGATGAGCATCTAAAAGTAGTCTCATGGTCTACTAATACTACTACCCAAACCCTATTAGAAATAGAGTGTTAATAACATTAATAGCTAATAACTAGATTCTAAATTGTCTTTAGGTATGACTGTGAATTTGTCTGTGTGTCTGCCCTGTGATGGACTTCAGGGCTTTTCTTTTCATATGAGAGCTGGTTTAGGTTCCAGCACCCCTGTGACCCCTGGTTAGAATAAATGATTCCAGTAATGAATGAATCAATGGATCATCTATGCTAGGTCTATTTTCTTGATAAGGCTTATAATATATGTTTATATTGATCTGATCCTTCAGACAAACAGTAAGGTTTCCAAACAAGTGGTGATACCATAATGGACACACTCTCAGTCACTAAATAATATAAATAAAACATCTTATTTGACAGGGTGACAATACAGAAGACCCGTAATGCATGGGTTTCTGAGAGTGTGACTGTTACGGTGTGCTTGCAGTACAGTACATGACATAACTGTTTTATACTGTCCTGTCCTTCGGGGTGTGAAACAAAGTGAAAGTTTGAGTGGGTGTGATTGTTCGAGTCTGGGTGGGATGTTGCTCTTGCTTGCTGCATGTCACTTTTAATAAAAGGGAAATATGCCAAAGTGGCGGAGCCTTTACATTTCATAATTTCTCATGTGGCAGATACAATGATAAGTAACATATCTGTAAACTGCCAAGCAGAATACAGTGTTGTCTGTGAAGTGTGCTTTGTAAGTACATGTTACATGGCATCTTTAAACTTTTTACAATTTCTGAATGGGCTGATTGGGGTTTCCTCTGGTGTTCTCAAAAAGTTTGCAATAAAGTAACATTAAGTTACTATGGAAAAATGCATTTTTGGGAGGAGCATGACATAAATAGGTTTAGTTGCCTTCTAGAGATTCTTGAGGGTCTCCTGCACACACTTCGAACACAGAATTTCAGCTAACAATTTTCTTCTCTATCGCTCTCTCTAGTGGGAGAGTACAGACTGTTCTCATTCATCTCAGTAGGAATCACTTTTTTTTATTTGTACTTCTGGCAGACGCTTGATTAGCATTTATCTCTCCTGTGCACTCTGCCTCCTCTCCTCATTGTGCAAGAGACTGTCAGAACCCATCTGCTTCCCTCTGTTCTGTCAAATTCATGGATTTGCATATAAAGAGCTCCTATGCTTTGCTTAAGCTCTGCTTATGATCACAATATTCATGACGAGCCCACCGTATCTGTCTGGACACACATACAAGCACATACACTGTAGGCGGGTCTAAATGACCGGAACATTTGCTACTTTTCAGAAAGCTTGAATAAGAACTGACAAGAAAAGATGAATCCTGTAGTTTCTTTGATTACCCTTCCAATTTCAACCAATTTTGGGTTCAAATTCATGATTCTCTTTTTTTTAACTCAGTAATTTTACTCCAGTGGATTTATTCCAGTGGCTTGTCATGGAGAGAGAGAGAGAGAGAGAGAGAGAGAGAGAGAGAGAGAGAGAGAGAGAGAGAGAGAGAGAGAGAGAGAGAGAAAATCAAGACTCATTTTAAGAAAAGTATCAATCATAATTATAAATCCTAAATATACATCTAAAAAATATGACTATGCATCGAGATGCACAGAACAATGCAGCTCTATGTGACTATAAAAGAGAGAGAGAGAGGGGCTGTATAGAGGGGGAGGATAGATATATGGCCTTAGAGAGAGGGATACTTTGGATGGGAAAAAGAATGAAAGGTGACTGACAAGTGGAGAGATGGAAGACAATAGGGCAGACTTTCTTCACATTACATTTAAATTCAACAGGACAGACAGACTGTGAACGGCTTCAGGAATGGACCAAACTTTTGCATGGAACAGTAAGACATGTATTCATACATTATACCTATATATACCCATCTAAAATATGTATCATATTTTATCGATCTCTCTTCCTCCCTCTCAGTTTCAGGAGAGTGTAGAGTGCCACTAACATCCAGCCGTCATCTGGCCAATGGCTCAGCATTGTGTCAAGGCTCATTACACTGGATAAATATCGCAAAGGGCCAGTCTCTACATGAGCTTCCCCCTCAGACAGGTCTGATGATCTGAGCAGAGGAACAGAGATGTGAATGACAGAATCATCCTGGAGATTCTTTACTGAAAAGTTTACTTTCAGCCCCAAAACTGCAGAGATTCCAGCTCCTAAAGAGTCAATATCCTACATTTTAAATATGCCATTCTTATATAAAATGTTATTTTTACATTGCATTATATGTATACTTTATTCATATATATATTTTTATGTTTCAAGTTGTTTTCCAACATCATCAATCTTTTAGAATTTGAAATTTTATAATAAATAAATATTATTGTTAAATAATAATAATTATTATTTTATAATTGTTATCATTTGAGTTTGTTTGTTTGTTTGTTTGTTTATAACTCTTATTCCTTATATGTTATTGTTGCAAATGCTAAATTTAATCATAGTTGCTTATTTTGACCCTGTTTTGATTATGCATTTTGTCCATTCCATCTCAACTCAGAGAAAGTAAATGTGGTGGTACATATGACTCGTAAAAATGAATGGTGGTGTGATGTGTTTCGCTGTTCTGTTCACTCTTAATTGGGGAATGAAGAGTGTAGATGTAGATACAGCCTGTAAAAAAGGGCATGCGTAATGTGTATCGACTCTCTCTGCTCAGCAGGATAATCACTCTGTCAGAACCCTTTTCTTTTCTGATTTTCCCTTTCCTTCATCAGCTCTTGTTTGTTTTTTGTTTCTTTTGTTCTGTTTCGAGGGGTGAGAGGCAGCTGATCCCTCCCTCTGGGGGATTCTCACTCTCCGTCTCCACTTACTACATTTTCACTTAAACATTCACCTCACGAGGTTGTGGTGGTCGAATACCGCGTCTAGTTCAAACACTGTAGTGTGCAAAGGTCTTGCATCTAAACAAATTGTTTAAAACATTGATCTGAACAGTACCTTTTTTACTTATAAGAACACCATATAACATTGTAATATTAAAATAAAAATAACCCATAAAAGTAACATCAGTTTCTGACATCATAGCTGCCCAGTCTCATGGTTTATTTATGAGGCCCTTGTTTCCCAATCACCTCACTCTCACAGAGATGAATGTAAATCTCATGGTTTATCGCACTTAAAAAAAAGAAGAAAGAAATAAAGCAGCCTGCAAAATGCTGGTGCTCTGCAGTGCCATCACACTAACTCAGTTCTGGGGTCTGCTATTTAAATCGGAGCCCCCAGATTTAGTGGCCAATGCACTCCGCTAAAATTAGCATAGTGAGTTGATTTTGTGCACTGACCTTTAAACAGGCTACCAAAATAAATGCTAAGCAGCAGCTGAACTGCCCTCATACACACCAGAAAAAAAAACCTTCACCAGGAGCTACAAACTGTGAGGACAGTATTCATTCTGTAAAGTGTGCAGACGTATTTATATGGTGCAGTGTTGTGAGTTTTTATCATTAAAATGCTGACCCGAGTGGAAAGCAGGTACAAAACAGCACAGGACAAAGTGACCATTCTCATACACACACACACACACACACACACACACACACACACATACACACACACACATACACACACATACACACAGATCTATTGAGGCAGTTGGTGGGTTCCCCCTCAATGCAGTTTTTGTCAGTGGGCTGGAGATTGATAAAATGAAAAGTAAACTTGTTGAGTAAACAATGCTGTTGTTTTGTTGTTGGAGAAAGGTGGTTACTGGGTACAGAGAAAACGTAAAACAGTATGTTGACAAGTTGAACATCTTGCAGCTGGTCGTATAGAGCGGCTGGTAGCGTAGTGGCGCTGTGTGCCCACTGCTTCACTTGGTGAATGGAATATCATTTGGAGCATTTGGAATATCCTAAGTGTCAGTCAGGTAGTCTTGGACCACCTGAGACTCCTACATAGCTTTGGTATTTATTTTTCCTCAGAGAGAAATATAAATGAATGCATTGTCTCATTTTCTTCCACCTATTTTACCAAATTCAACACGGTTTCATCACCCTTAGCAGTACAGTTAGGTTGACAGGTATGACGTCTTGTTTACTAATCTAACTTAATGAGGGATGAAAACCACACATAATTCTGGGCTGCTATGATAAGCTTTAGAACTGGTAAAATCAACATCTTGATATAAAATCACTACTAACTGTGTTAGTTTTTTACATTTACTCTAACATTAAGGGCTTTGTGAGCAAATTATTGCCCAGTAACACTTACTGTCTAGATCAATATGTTTTGAAATACTATTTTCAAACCTAAAACTGTAGCACAGTAAAGTAAGATGGGGGTGCAAATATATTCAGGTACTGATATGTGTTATAGACCATCTGCATGACCTTTGACTTTTGATCTGACCTTGCATTCTCCTTGTTCTGTTGGTGTGTGTGTGTAAGAGTGACAATGGGACTTCAGCTGAAAACAGAATTCTTTGCTGATCAAAACATCATAAGGACAATAATGAGTAAGCTATATCTGATAATGATTTGGTGTGGTTGCTGTGGCTTGCTTGTCTGTTTGTATGGACAAGATTTGAATGTCAGGAGCCATGTGTGTGTTTGTGTGTGTGTGTGTGTGTGTGTGTGTGTGTGTGTGTGTGTGTGTGTGTGTGTGTGTGTGTGT
>JBBJLR010154166.1:0-15005 GCA_037577145.1 Brachypetersius gabonensis
ATATATGTGTGTGTGTGTGTGTGTGTGTGTTAATGCTGGGCAATGATTAAAAAATGTAATTATGCTTAATTACATGGTTATACACAAAATTAAATAATTCATTCAAATACACCGTATTGCGCACTTTTATGCAAACACTTCAAAGAAACAGCTGTTGTCCAAATAAACATTAATGTAATCAAATCAAATATAAAAACTATTTGCTACTGCAGGGTGTTCTTGTTTTATCTAGTTGTTTTCTATAGAAAAACAAGTTACCTTCAGAATACAGAGCATGGGGAAGAGAACCATTATAAAACCTGCAATGGGGGACAAACTCCATATTAAAGTCTATGTATCAGAATGCAATGTTATTAAAGTCCCTTCTGGTGTAATGGTCAGGTGTCCCAATACTATTGTGCATATAAAATGAATCAGTTTATGCCCAGTTGTAGTGTAACGGAAAGGCTCAGATGCCAGACACACGAGAGAGCTGGTAAATCAACCAATTTAGTCTGTGAACATTTCATAGAGGAGTCAGGATTCCCACCAAGGAAATCACGTTCACAAACGCACACAGATAAGGTATAGAAAAAGCCTCAGAAGAGTGAGAGTACTCATGGTACCAGACCAGGAGTGAGAAGGTGACACATCGGACATGAAGGTAGGACTTCAATGTCTGTGTGCAGAGGATAACCTGTTTCCTGCTTAAAAACCTTAGCTTGAGTCATTTCCTGTGCCGTATGGCGTCATATGATCTGGCCACCACTGATCTTATCCACAGCTGATAAAGTCATTGTTCTGTTCAGTCAGTCCACGTTCTGTCAATAAGAAACCAAAGGACCAGCCAGAGCACCTGATATTTGCAGAAGATTCAAAACAGTCCATAAAAATTTCCTCCAGAATCAAAAAAAGATTCTTCTGATTATGATGATGTTGTTCCTCTTACTCTGATTTAAACTGCAATCCTTTAAGAAGTATCCCATAACAAAGCATGGTTTTGGAGACCCCTGCCCAGGATCTGAACCCACAGCCTCCCTACTTTGGAGGCATTGCTCTTATTACTGAGCCACAGGATACCAAAGCTAGCATGCATTTTTTTTAGAACTTCAGATGTTCAAAGCTAAAGCCTATTATTAAAACCCACAACCTTCTGGTCTTTAAATATGTTAGGATAAAAATATAAAACATAATAAAATAATAGCAGACATAAAAGATAGATAGAAAACAGAAATCAAATAGAAAACAAAAATTTAAGACAAAAATCAAATTTTTAAGGAATATATCAATAATAATCATCATCTTCATCATTTATTTAGTAGTGTGGAAGTAATGTTATCCTTCCACACTACTGCTATCAGGATCACAAGGGTAACAAATCCTTTCAAAGAGTTTGTTCTTGCAGAACTTTCCTTTGGTTCCACTCTGCTACATGTTCCACAGATTATTCAGTCCTCATTCGACTGCTCGGAAATCGACCGTGGTCAATTACGTTATCGCTGGCAAGGCTGCTGAATTATGAATGTCAGTTGCTTTTTTTTTTTATTTAAATGTTCAGGGATGGGTATATTTCTGAAAAAAGAAGAGCAGAAAAAGAATAAAACGCAACTGGTATGCTGCATGCGGCGCTGAGCACCTCAGTTACAGCAATTTCCATTTAATAATGTTTTTAATCAGACATATTTGCTCCCCTGGCAGTTCATGTATGAGCCCCATTTATTGAGCCTTTATGTTGGGATCAAAAAAGTGAAAGCGTTGAGGAGGCTTATACCATCTGTATAAGTGTGTATTCCAAAGCAGCCGGGGGGGAAGATGAGAAAACATCTTAGCAGCGTGTGGGCGTTGATGTGGTGGCTTCTCACGCTCTGTAAACAGAAGGATTTTTTCAATACGTGGAACTAACCAAGTAACTGCAGTGCTCCCATTGTGAGATGTTTGGGGTCAGTTAAAGATTAGTTTTTGTGTCTTTTTCACCACTGAATTTGTTTTCAGTCTCACAATGTAGAATGTTTTATTTGCTCTCATTGGCCACTTTATTAGAAATACCACACACTGGCCACCTTATGAGGTCTATATGCTTTAATAATCTACTGTATAGGTTTATAATTACAGACTGAAGTCCGTCAGTCCTCCTCTACCCCTTTCTCCACTGGTCAGATGACCACAAGACTATTGTAATCTGACCAATGTACAATGGACAAAAGTATTGGAGCAGCTGGCAATTACACCAAAAGGGACTTAAATGACATTGCATTCAAATACATAGACTTTAATATGGAACTGGTCCCTATGGGAATTTGTGCCCTTTCATTCTGTAGAACATTTATGAGGTGTAGCTCCTCCTAGTGAGGTATCAGATATAGACATGGGTTGAATGTATCATGATCACCACAAGGTGCTCTTTATTTACAGTATTGGTGCAGAGGTGAGACATGTTAAAGGAGGTGTGGGTCAAAATGCAGGTAGTGTGGGAAGGTGTACGTTCAGAATAGAACTAGGAGGCTTGAGGGTTCCGGTGTCCTCATTGGGAGCAGAAATCATCCTTTGTGCTTGAACCTATAGAAAGAGATAATAATAATAATAATAATAATAATAATAATAATAATAATAATAATAATAATAATAATACATTTTATTTGTAGGCACCTTTCTGGCACAGAAGGACACTGTACAATACAAGTGCTACAAACAGCAAAAACAATAATTACAGACAAGAAAAAAAGCATATTAAATTTACACAATTAGACATTGCAGAAGAATCAGAGAGAGAAAGCAAGCTTCAACAGATGGGTTTTAAGTCTGATAATGAATTTAGGTTTCTAACCTCGGGTGGTAGTGAGTTCCAGAGCCGGAGAGCAGAGCAGCTGAAAGCTCTGCTCTCCATAGTGGTTAGATGGGCTGAAGGGACAGTTAAGTGGATGGAAGAGGATGATCTGAGGGTACGAGAGGGAGTGACAATATGAAAAGCGGTTGTCACTTTCATGCCTGTTAACCATTCTCCTTAGCTCATGTTGCTAAGGGCTTCATCTCCTTGTTGATGGGGACTTCTAATCCCCCTCCAGTGTGTGTCGTTGGGATGCCTCTCTTGCTGCCATGTGCTACTCACGCAGTCCAAAACACTGCTGCTGAAACGGCATTTGTGTGTCTTGGTTCTGTGGTCTGTCACTGTTGTCTGCCATTTCAGCACTTTGGAGAGCGCCAGGCGAGGAGCTCTTGATTGCTGCTGCCACAGTTAGGATGGCCCACTGTTACAGAGGTCAGGCACTGTGGTTGAATGAGAAGGGCTGCAACGTTTTCTTGGCATCAATTTCTGACAAAATCCTGACAAACGCAAAGAAAACTGTGCCATATCAGGAGGACCTTTAAAACAATGTCAATTGTACGTTTTAACAAAGAATAAAACTTTGTTTTCAATGTAGAACTACAATGTTTACAATGTAGAACTTCAAATCAACTACATGTCTAACATCTGCAGAGAATAATTACTGCTCCCACAGGTGAATACATGAAACTACACATTGGGCTGCAGGCTGAGTTAAACAGCTTCAGATGAACGGCAGTGTAACGCCTCACTGAAGTCAATGAAGAGCAGATACAAAACACAACAATAATGCCTGTGGCATTCAGAGCGCGTTCATTTATCCAAGATTAAAACGAGGCCTAAGTGCCAGTAAACCTCCACTTATACTGAACGAGAACCTTGTCCATTTTGCCTTCTCTGCAGATATTGCTAATAGTACAGACATGGCACTGTTCTTTGACTTTTTGTATAACTTGCTGCACAGAGTCGGCTCTATATGCTCACTGTAAAAGTAAGGCGCTGCAAATTCAGCAAAGGCTCCATCACCCTGCTGTGTCAAAAGTCAGTGTTTTGATGGGAGGGTGAAGTACACAAAAAGAGGGGAAATACCCTGGTGACAAAACAACTCCATTTCCATTTCCCCTTTAGAACACAAGTCCTAGAAATTGTAAATTGAAATCATGTGGCAAAACAACTCCTTATATCGATGTTTCCACATTTTGTGTTGATGCTGGAGGTGTAACACATCCTGTGAAGCTTTATTTGCTGTTCCTATGTCATGCAGATATTAAAAGTTATTGTAATTTTAAAACATGTAATAATAACTACTACAGGGTTTTTAAAATGGCATCATGCCCAAATACAAAAATATGGACTGTTTTGAATCTTCTGCAAATATCAGGTGCTCTGGCTGGTCCTTTGGTTTCTTATTGACAGAACGTGGACTGACTGAACAGAACAATGACTTTATCAGCTGTGGATAAGATCAGTGGTGGCCAGATCATATGACGCCATACGGCACAGGAAATGACTCAAGCTAAGGTTTTTAAGCAGGAAACAGGTTATCCTGAAAAAACAAAAATGTGTAAATTTCTTTTATTTTAGGATAGAGAAATTTTTAGAAAATGATGAATGTAAAGTATTCATAAGCAGAATGTCCAGCAGAAGCAATAATTCACTTAATCTATATTCTAGGTAATCCCCATATGCAATCTCTGTTCTGTGGAGAATTTATGAGGTCAGATACTGATGTTGGATGAGAAATTACAGTTCATCCCAAAGGTGTTGGATAGGGTTGAGGTCAGGGCTCTGTATGGGCCAGTCAAGTTCTTCCACACTGAACTCATCCAGCCGTGTCTTGCTTTGTGGACGCATGGCGTTGTCCAAAATGTCTTGGCCTGCTAAGGCATCACGATTACCAATCACTGGAAGTAAAGGACCTCCCAAACCCCAAAAAACAGATATGTCCCAATATTTTAGTCAATTTAGTGTATGCACACCAGTTCCATGTGAATGAAATATAATACATCTCAACACAACACGATTATTCCATAGAAAGTAAACAAAAGTTAATGTAACGTTTAATTTAACCAATGTACGCATTTGAATACACTGTTTATTTCAGGGTGCCTTGTGGTGCTGTGGAGACTTGTGATGTTGAAGGATTGAGGGAGCGCATTTCGGATATGGAAGGCATTTAATAGACCCCACTTGTCTTCTTAGTGCTTACTCTCTTTTGCGGACTGTGTAAATAAGCAGCACTTTGAAGTCACCTAAGAGGCGAATTATACTGGATGTAATCTCATTCTTCTATTATTTTAGTTTTTTGCCACTGCGGCAGTAAAGCCTATGCTTGTACATTATTGTCTAGACCAGTGGTTCCCAACCTTTTTTCCTTGAAGCCCCCCTAGCCTGTGTCCAAGACAAGCCGGGACGCCCAACTCCTACCTGCGTAGACGCCCAAAAAGAATAAAATGATTAATTACAAACATTTATTTACAAAAAATAAACAGTGGTTGTAGGTTTTTGCTCTTATACTCTTATACACAAACACTTTTACGTTTCTCTCTTTAAGAATTTATTGTGTACAATTATAATTTTGGTAAACTCAATTCAGACAAAATTCTGCACACCCCCTGTGATCTCTAGCGCCCCCCCTAAGGGGGGCCCGGACCCCAGGTTGGGAACCACTGGTCTAGACCATTCGTAAAAAAAATGCATTAAAAAAATTTATCGCACCATGTGACTTCAACCTGATTTGGTGTTTTGTAAAAACATGCTACCCACCAAGATGTGGCACCATGTCCTTCGACCCATATGTAGTTCCACAGTCTTGGAATTCAGTGCCATAATATAAATCTGTGCTACTTTGGGACAGTGGCAGCTGGACAAAGTTCAAGAGAGCATTTTTCCACAGGGAAGCATGAATTGTCAGAACACCCTGTTTCATGGTAGCATTTCTCACCTGACTGTACGGGCTCTATACACCTTTAAAGTTTTATCTACCTATCTAGGCTCTTCTCATTTAAATAATATATTTATCTACTATAGATATACAGGAACTCTGCTGTACCTAAACTGTACTGTGATGGCATGGAACCTTCAGCACACTTTGATTTTCCATTGTGTCTCAGTCTGGTAACAGTGTTTCTGAAACGGTGTTTTCACGTCCAGTGGAAACGTTTTCTGTCAGAATTTGTGGTCTTTAATTATAGTCTTATTTTTTCCTGACATTCTTTAGTCATGTGATGAATACCTAACCCTTCTTGTGTCCTGATCCACCTAGCATTTCCCACATGGTTAAAGATAAATTTGTTAGCATCATAGAAAACTCCCACCGAAGTTGTACTTCATCGACTTCCCAGTTGTTAGTTTGTCTCTCCGTTGTTGCTTTTGTGTGGACAGAAAAAATCAATGGTCTCTTTTCAATGTTGTGATGACATTTCAACCAATCAGTACAGGTTGCTTTAGTTGTGATGGAGAAATATTTGTTCGAGGTATAGCAGTGCCAGTGGAAAAGCTGCATAATTTTCAAAAATATTTCTTTAATGAACTATCAGATGAAGGGTTCTTCAGGGAGCTGCAAAGAACAATTCATTGCATCTTTATTTCTAAGAGTGTAGAGGTATGAGGGAGTAGATGAACATGTGTTTCAGAGAGAGACAGAGAGAGAGCTGTTTGGCTGGTGGTGGCAAGGCGCATAGCCAGGCTAGTGCTAATCAATCAGAATGTGTGCAGCTGGTCTGGGTGTGAGTCACAATGACTGTGGATATTGGATGTGGTCCATGTGGGCTAGAAATATGGATGGCAGCAGTTGAGCCTACAGCTGCCACCCCTTCCCAGGCCACAGGTGTTTTGGAGGAGAAGAGGAGTGGTCTCGAGTCGCCCACAGTCTATTTTGGAGGCAGAATTGGCAGCTCTTTAGTGGAATACATTATTAAGAGAGACAGCAGAGTTTGAGTAGGAACATTGATCTGTGCACCTGTGTTGATGTTTGCTTGATTTGTGGTGAAATAGGTTGGTCCATAAGTCTAGCTGCTCTAGGCTAGTGGGCACACTGTGGGGGATTTTTTCAAAAACTTTGCAGTGTCACCTGTTGAAATTCAAGAGTTATTACTGTTTTGTTTTGCAGTTGAAACAGTTAATATCTCTGCAAATGTTTGCTTGATGATTACTGATTTGTATACATAAAATCTTTAAACTAATATCAAAATAGGGATGTATGGTATTTAAAAAAAATAATGCAATTAATTACAAGCTATGCTGTCAATTAATCAATATTAATCAGACACATGTTAAAAATGTAATGAATTTTGGCCTATGAGTGAATGAATAATCAACATTACAAACTTTTAAAGTTTACACTTTTCATGTGGAGTAATGGTCACAGCAATCAAAATATGACTTAATATGCTAAGGGACAAAAAAAAATGTATCAGCAAGAACAATCCATCTATAAGGTGCAGCTAAAAACAAGTGTCAGAAGCACTTTAATGTGGAGGTGAGCTGCACTTGGGATCTCATGTGTTTCACTCATACAAAGCTCTGATGAATTATGGTGCCTTGTCGAAAAATTATACTGTAGCGCAAATCAGTAGCTCAGTCTATCAATTTACTCTACCCTTTAGAAAAATGCTCCCTTTAAGTTTATACAATTCATATATTTTATTCAGTTTATAATACTGATAATGATGAGAAATAGTCAAATAAGATACATAATCTGAGAAAATTTTATTTTATTAATAAAATAAATTTTATTTAAATGAAAAGAGTCTGGAGGCCATCCTAGGTTAGTGTTTTTGTTTTGTTTTTTGGACTTTTATTTTGATCCTGAGCACGCCTTGGATTTGGTTATGTCATGTTTTAGTTGGTGGGTGTAGTTAGAAAAATTAAATCTGCATGTTTATTGGTTGGTGAGTATTTAGTTTATTAAGTTTAGTTTATGTACTCCCTGATCTCTTTTGTTATAGTCTTGAGTTTTGGTGTCTGGCCCTCCTGCCTGTTTGTTTTATGTAAATAAAGATTTAAGAATGGAAGTCTGCCTGTGCTAGCATGTTTAGCCAGAACACACGGGTTAAAGTCACATGGTGCGATTAATCAGCGTTAATTCGACACCCGTATATCAAACATATAAAAGTTTTCTCCACCCACTTGTGGACAGACAGTTTCGCGGGTTCAATGATCTTGTGTTTTTTAGTTTGTTTCTAAGGTCTAAAGTAAAAAAAAAATGTGCTCATTATCAGCATTTACGTGAGACACCAAACTTGCTTAGCATGACGTCAGACACCTCAAGCATCAACACAAACCGGGGGAACTTGGAAAAAACAACCGAAGGAGTTGTTTTGTTGTATGACGATGATTTACCGTGCCACTTGAGATAATTCGTTCTGAATGTAGAGATGAACTGAAAAACAGTTCCAAAGCTGCATCACCAAGTGAGACCTGTGAGAACATGCTCCAAGAGCTGAGCCATACTCCAAGAGCTGCTACATTTTGGAAAACAGAATTAACGCATCTGTTGACCTGAAAATGATTGCTGGGACTAAAATTGTTCTGCTTGCAATGTTTTAACTTCATTGTGTAATTACACACTTAGTTACATATTTACATTCTGTATTGATCCCTTTTTTTCTGCAAATGTGTGCTTTTTGTGTTTTGACTGGCAAATACCAAAATTATTTCCTCTCTTTTTTCCAAAAAACAAACCATAGGTATCAGTTTAGGTATAGCAGATAAAATAATAGATCAAATCACGACAAAATATTGTCCCAAACTGTAGTTGACTTTAGTTATCATGGCTGAATATAATGTTATCTCAGTCTCATTTTTTTCCACAATTGCTTACACATTTTAGTCTTATTGTGGGATCATGTTTGTAAATACTCAGAAGCATACTTGCCCTAGCTCTATAAAGCCTGACACATAAAACATTTATAGAAAATTATATATATATTTAAATTACATGTTTATTAAGCCTTTACACAAAATAAAAAAAATACATTTTTGCTAACTCCTTTTGTTTACGATATATTTTTTGTATCACATCAGGCTTTTTGGGAACTTTTTGTTTACAACAGTGTTGATTTTACATTAAAAAAAACTATTATGCCTTTAACACTTTGAAAACAGAGAACATTTTAGGCAGTTTTTCTCTTTGTTTTTTTTTTACATAGATCTTTTTTCCAGTCTTTTTATTTCACTTTGTGGTAGTCACGGAAGCAGTTTCTGTCCTTGTTCAGGCAAAGATGCACCTTTCACTTCTCGCAGTACACATGTGAGAAGTGATTGCTGGTGCAGTGCTTGCATCTTTGTCGGGTTTCCCATGTTGGAAAATGATCCATGGCATCCCTTCTGACATCCAGGGGCACACTGCAGCTTGACCTTTTACGGGGTGGTGATGGAACTGCTTCTGGACAAGATGGTGGTCGCCCAAACTTTTTAGCCTTTCCAGCACTCGTGAGTGAAGTACCAACCAAAGCTCACCTTCGCAGAGCCATGGTTTTCATCTTGGGTTCTAGCATCTTCTGGTCTCTTCTGTAGAGGTTCCACGCATTGATGACTGCTACTGTAACAGTGTGCCACCAGATGTACATGAACCTTCTTCGGGATCTGAAGCTGAATTTGTAAAGTGCAGACAGCATATCAAGGAGATCCACTCCCCCCATGAACTTGTTATATGCTTCAACAATAGCTGGTCTGGGAACCATTATGTGAGTTTTGGATTTGCGATCGCAGCGTTTCACATTTCCCACAGGTTCAATGCCCACAAATGAAGAAATCAGGTTCACAGCTTTGTTGTCAAACCATCTCACAATGATCCTGTTGTCCTGGTTCACGCTGAAGTCCATTGAGCCTCTTCCATTTTTCTTCATTTCTCTTTCATCCATCATGGTGCAGTTGGTCATTCTGTTCATCCGGATTGTGCCGATGTAGTGGATATCTCTCTCTTTTAGGTGCTGCACCAGGGGAACTGATGTAAAGTAATTGTCTGCAAAGACCTTGTGATTTCTTCCTGCTGGAAGTGTTGATGTCATTTTCAGCACAACTTCTCCTGTAACACCCACTTCTGATTTTTCTCTGTCTTGACGTTCTGCATCTTGACAAACATCAAAGTCATAAAGAAAGCCACTTTGTCCAGCACGTCCCCACATCTTAAAACCCCATTTGTGAGGTTTTGCAGGCATGTAGACACGTAGATGATCTCTTTGGCAGTTGTGTTTACTGACTTGCCATATTTTTGTACGCTGTACAGATTTGTTTGTTCTGCCGTTTCCTGTAGCATTTCATCAGTGATAAACTTTTTGAAATACGTGTATGGAGTCCAGTTACACCTGTCTTCTGTCCCTTCCTCATCAGATGCCATGAAATCAACAGATGGAGCTTGAAATTGTTTTTTTCTCCATCTGTATTCTTTCTTTTTTGCATTTTCCTTCACTGACTGCTTTTTGATTGTGTCCTGTGTTGTTGGGACCTCAACTTCTATACTGCTCTGGACTACACTTTCTTCTTGATAATCTTCCTCACCACTGCTGTCTGAACTTCCATCATCATGCATGGCCTGAGGAATTCATTTCTCATCATCCTCCTCCTCCTCTTCCTCTAACTGCTCTAGGTCACTTGAATTGCCATCCATTATTATGTCGATGACATTTTCAAGATACTTTCTTTTTCTCTCTTCTTTCTCTAATCTTTTTGACATCTAAAAATACACATAACAAATTGATGAATCCAGCATATTGATTATGATTTTAGAGGACTTATTACTGTCAAAATAACCTAAATGTATTATAAGATGACATTGTGGTAGGTATATTGTAGATTACATTACAAAAATGTGACACAACTGTTCAGGGATAAATAACTTTATATACCTGCAGTTTCAAATTTAATGTGCATTTTTAACACAATATATATTTTAATATGGCATGTCAGTCATTAATTATATTAATTGAATCATCCCAATAGTGTGTGTGTTTGCATTGTGGTAGTCATATGTGACATAACTGTTTAGACATAAAGCACCATTAATACCTGGAGTATCAAATTTGATACACAAATTCTAACAGGTTTTAATTGTAATTTAACTATTAAATTATTAAGTAATAATGCATTGCTTCAATTCAGAAAGTGTTTAATTAATTATATCAGGTACAATGCAAATGTTATTTTTACCTTAACAACTTGAAATTAGCCTTTATTTTCCTGCCAAAAGAATCTAGCGTGATCACAGCCGCCATTTTGAAAAGCTAGAAAATCACCCCTTTACTGCCTGCAGTTCAGTGAAAGTCCACAAGATGGTAGAATACATGTATAAAAATAGATACAACAGGTTTTCAATTAAAGTATTGCTCTCACTGATTCAATGTATGTATTAGAAACCCGTGTATCAAATATGATACGTTCGGTTTTAAAGGGCTAGAAATGGATTAGATTATCTAAGTAACTAAACTGGATTCTGGAGCCTGTAATTGGCATCGAACTATTACCTAAAGTGAAACCATTCACTTATATCATACGTGAACACACCACAGCATGAAATTCTTACTCTGCATTTAACCCACTCACCAAGTGGGCAGCCAGGAACACAGTGCCCGTGGAGCAGTGTGTGGGGACGGTACCTTACTCAAGAGAACCTCATAGGTGCTTAGCCATCTTAGGAAACAAACCCATGACTTCCTGATCGCAGGGCGAATGCTGAACCACTAGGCTATCAGCTGCCCTGTACCTATTATTATCTACCATACAGTAGTGCGCAAGTAGGCAATTTAATTGCAACCATTTTTAAAAGATGAGGCATTCAGGATCTTCATTTAATTGAGATTTCATTCTCTACATTAAACAGCTTTCTCAGTAGTTATGGAATCATCTACAACCCTATTCCTAAAACTGGATGTGCTATTTATTTACACATTTTTAATCTTGCCCTAAATTATTTAAAACGCATGAAACTAGGAAACTAGCTGTGCATAGTTCTCATTGTTGCACAGATACATAGGTGATTCTTACATATTGTACTACGAAAAAGATTCAAGAATCTTCGCAAATTTTCTAAAATGTGCTTTTAAAAAAATGTCCACTAAAAGGTTCTTTAGGGAAGCACAAATGGTTCTTCTCTGGAAGCACTCCAAAAAAACCTTGACTGAGCCTTAATTGAGTGTTTAAGCATATAAGAGGTATAAGGGAGTGGATGAACATGTGTTTAAAATAGAGAGAGCATTTTCAGTTTTTTTTTTCTGAAAGGTTCTTTAGGTACCAAATTTTTTTCTGCTTACACCTCTCAGTCTTCTTGGGCTCACACTGATATCACACATCTACATGCCCTAAATTGGTATTACAGTGGAAGTTTAACCTAATAGCTAAACCTTGGATTTTTCAGACTCTAATTGATATAGAACCACACGGATGCTGACAGTATGTACCATACAGTAGCGCACAACTAGGCCATTTAATTGCAAGCATGCTCAGCTAAGCATGGGAGTGTAATTCAGTAAGAAAGATTATCTGACCCTGTGCGATACAGAACTGTGTTATCAGCAGGACTGAGTGTTCTGTCTGCTGACCACACCGTTTGTCAAGTAGTGTTTAAATGCGGCAGGCGTGCGGTGCGTGGTATACATACTGTGTTAAATGAGCGACAGGGCAAATTGGCTTTGCAAATTTAGCTCAGTTTAGGTATTGCAGCTGTGGAAATGTGTTGGAAATGCAACATTTTCCATGTGCCTCCATTAGCTTTAGTGTGCACACAATTAAAATCTAGAGCAATCACGGCAAATGAATAATTCAAACTTAATTATGTCACTGTCTCCTGTGTGTGCCCATTTGTTTCACTAGATACTCTGCTAATGATCTGAGCATCTGTAGACATTCTATGCTTCTGTATCATGCTGAGGTTTTTAAGGTTTTTAGGTCTTCATATTTATAAAAAGAGATCTTGGGAACCATCAACTGAAAATGGATCTTGAGAAGTCAAAAAGTGAATGTTTTTTTAAACTAACCAGATGAACATCTATTTCATGTAGCAACATGTGCACATGTGAAAGTACATCATTATAATTGTATGTAAACATCCGGCAGTGGCATAAATGGCAGTGACCACTAGAGACACTGAGCAGGAGAGCAAATGTTTTTGAAAGCCAGTGAGAAATGTTATACAAGGATGTAAAGACACGGTGTAATTGCTTTACTTTTCATAAAGAAAGCGTTTCTGTAGAAATGATAAAGGCTAACCCTAATCCCACACCAAACATTATTATACACAGGAACACTAGCATTGTGTTGTTTTCTTGAAAGATATGTGTGTTACTTTTAGAAATGGACATTGTGTCAGTTTTAGAAATTCATACTGTGTTACTTTAGAATGTGTGTTGTATTACTTTTAGAAAGAACATTGTGCTGTTATTAGAAAGATGATTGTTTTATTTCTAGAAAGAGCATTGTGTTATTTACAGAAATAATGTTGTGTTTTTTAGAAAGGACATTATAATGCTAATTTTGGGTTGCCCTGCTTCAAGGACCCCTTTTTACGTGGTCTTGGATTTAAAAGTGTACAGAATCTCAAACCATTAGAAGTGTAGAGGCCATAAGTTTTGATCCAGCACCAGAAAATTAAGTAGCATTGCTGTTTTGCCCATTGTTCAACCCTACATCCCCAAGTATGCACTTGTGTGATTCATAGGGGAATAAAGATGTGATGTTGTGTCGTCTGACAGTGTAACTAAAGTTAAAAGCCTCACATTCCAAGCACGGCTTGCTGGATTTGATTTATTAACGTTGAAAGTGAAAGTCATGGAGTTTGTGGCGCATTGCAACAACAGTCAAAGGTTCCAAATACAAAGGCAAAGCTATTGCATGCGAACTGAGTTACATTTCTACAGACGTGCTCCATCCTCTTCTTTTAGTGTGATCAATGTCAAGCAAACCCATGCAGTTTCCTACAAGGAAGCTTCGGTTCCATCCCTTTTTAGGTCAGTACACACGCAGAGTTAAGTCAAAGCATTAATTGATGCTAATTAGCCTTTAAATAACCTACAGTTTCCACATTTGTAAAATATATTAAGATATATTGTGTCTTCTGTGTACCACTTCTAGAATGTCTTCAGTAAAGGCTGATGACACTGAGCTGGCTCTGTTTACCATCTGCTATCTCGTTAGGCCACGGCTCATTTTCACAGTCAGAGAACTATTGAGGACTAGCAGAAAGCCTAGAGTGACATTTTCCTTCATGAAATTAGACATTGGAAATCAAAACATGATTGGTTGATTCCACTGTCATCCTCTAATTATGCTGATGGGTAATTTGAAATGTTAGCTCTTCAATCTAATGTGATGAGGCCTAACCAATGGAAGAGATTGATTAGCTACTTGTACCTAGTTGTAATGTACACTCTGAAATAAGAGTAGAACTGCTCTTATTTGCAGAGTTAAAATGCAAACATGATACAGTTCAAATAAAATGAGCAACAAGTAGCATTTTACAATAAGGCTACTCTTTATACTTAGATCCAGTTTATAAATCATTAATAATAAGTTATAAACATGTTATAACAGTTGTCATAGATTGTTACAGATCTTGCTATATGCTGAGCTTATCTTGTCTCTTTCTCAGGGAGAATGTTAAACTGTCAAATTCATTAGGTCTTTGTTAACATGCTACTGCGTGTAATCTATAAACCCTTATTCTAAAGAGATACAAAGCCAAAAATTCAGATGTTTTCCTGAAATGATTGGTACATCTCTGAAGACCTAGAGGGCCCTGAATGTTTCTCTCTGTTTAAAAGTTTTCATTATTATTACTTCGCACCTATGGCAAATCCAAAAGGCTGTCTTCTGGTTTGTAGCTTAAATTCTACATATTGTTGCTTTTACAAAAATGCATATATATGTATGTGTGTGTGTGTGTGTGTTAATTTGTTTAAAACTTAAAACAAATAAAACAAATGAAACATTTGTCCATATTCAATAACTCAGCGCTTGCATTACTTCGGTGAAAGCACCAAACTTTCAAAATAAAAGGATTTTTAAAAACCTGCTTTATGTATGTACAGACTGACCTTTGCTACGCGTGACCCTGTCAACTTTAATAACTTTCTGTTCATTAGCTGATAAATTTATCCCACCCACTGATAAGTACCATTGTATGGAGAAATGGATGTTATTCACACACACACACACACACACACACACACACACACACACACACACACACACACACACACACACACACACA
>JBBJLR010154221.1:4521-15000 GCA_037577145.1 Brachypetersius gabonensis
TAATGTTTAGTAGCGTTAATGTTTAATGGTGTTAATGTTTGGTAGTGTTAATGTTTGGTAGTGTTAATGTTTAGTAGCGTTAATGTTTGGTAGTGTTAATGTTTAGTAGTGTTAATGTTTAGTAGCGTTAATGTTTAATGGTGTTAATGTTTGGTAGTGTTAATGTTTGGTAGTGTTAATGTTTAGTAGTGTTACTGTTCATCAGTGTTAATGTTTGGTAGTGTTAATGTTTAATAGCATGTAATGTTTAGTAGTGTTAATGTTTGGTAGTGTTAATGTTTAGTAGTGTTAATGTTTGTCAGTGTTAATGTTTTGTTGTGTTAATGTTTAGTAGTGTTAATGTTCGTCAGTGTTAATGTTTAGTAGTGTTAATTGTTGGTAGTGTTAAAGTTTGATAGTGTTAGTGTTTAGTAGTGTTAATGTTTAGTAGTGTTAATGTTTGGTAGTGTTAGTGTTTAGTAGTGTTAATGTTTGGTAGCGTTAATGTTTGGTAGTGTTAATGTTTGGTAGTGTTAATGTTTAGTAGCGTTAATGTTTAATGGTGTTAATGTTTGGTAGTGTTAATGTTTAGTAGTGTTAATGTTTGATAGTGTTAATGTTTAGTAGTGTTAATGTTAAGTAGTGTTAATTGTTGGTAGTGTTAAAGCTTGATAGTGTTAGTGTTTGGCTGTGTTCATGATTTGTAGTATTTATTTCCTTTTTCTGTCCATCAGACTTCGTAGATGTTTGATGATTTAATACATACAAAGTTGGCCAAAAGTCAGAGATCGCACTGAAAATGTCAGACATTTTTCATTTAAACATAAATAAACAACAGACAGGTTATGATGAGTACAATGTTATAAATGTTCTAAGCTGAACTAAGATAATTAAGTGTAAGTGTAAGTGAGCATTAAGGTTTAAGCAGATGTGACACTGGTCCTGTTAAGGTAAAAACTCAGTCAGGTTTTTTAGTCTCCTTTTTAGTCAAGTGTGATGCCTGTTTTTTATATGAAGGTTGGCCATCAAAAATGTAAAAAAAAAAGAAGTAATGCCTCAATGTCAGTTTAAGCAGATGACACTGATCATGTTAAGGCCTTTGTACAAAACGTTTAGTTTCTTTTGTCACTTTGGACCTTGCTTTGTGCACTGGGACAGTCGTGCTGGAATAGAAAGGGTTCTTGCCCTTCACTGCCCTTCACTGGAGGTAAGGGGCCGAGCCCAAACCCTGAAAGACAGGTGTGTCCGAGTACTTTTCTCCATATAGTGTACTTCACTGTGCTATTTCATGTTTCAAGTTAAACTATGAAAAATCCTTATTCCAATTATAGCACTCATCAGTTAGTCTGACCATTACACAAACAGATATTTAATGATACTGCACCCAAATACATAGACTTGTATGGTTTGAAGATGGTGCCAATGAGGAAAAGACGAGAGGCAGAACTTTGGGACTGATGAGGATGGATAGGATCAGGAATGAGTACGTCAGAGGGAAGCTCATGTTAGATGCTTTAGAGATAAAGTCAGAGAGGCCAGACTGAGATGGTTTACATAGGTGGAAGGATGATTTCATAGGTCGAAGGATGCTGAGGTTGGAGCCACCAGGCAGAAACATGAGAGGAAGACCAAAAAGGAGATTTATGGATGCGATGAATGAGGACATAAAGTTAGTTGGTGTGAGCGTAGAGGATGCAGAAGACAGGACGAAACTGAGACAGATGACTCGCTGTGGCAACCCCTGAAGGGAAAAGCCGAAAGAGAAAGAAGTAGATTCAGATACATAGACTGTAATATGGAACTGTGTCCACGAAGTTGGTAGCATGGCGTTGTCCAAACTGCGATGGTATGCTGAAGCATTAAAATTGAGCCCTTCACTCGAAATAGGGGGAATAGCCCTAGCCCTGAATTAAGAGGTGTCCCAATACTTTTGTTCATCCATGCATGATACCACTAGTGTCCGCAGAGTGTCTCTCTTGAGTGTGTTTTATATCAGCCCGAGAACAGGCAATGAAGTTCTTAACACGCACACACGCGCACACACACACACACACACATAAACACACTCATAGATACCACACACACTGATAGAGAAACAGCAGCATGGCGAAAGAGGAGAGAGCACAGAGTTCCTCACATCCACCAAGAACAAAATCAACATCATGCATGGGGATCCTGAGGGTTTTATTTATTGCAATAATACACGTGGCACAGGCGAACAAGCAAGGTAAAAATCTGAATGAAGTGTTGTTGTTATTTACCCAGGCTCTTTCTGTGGCTCGGTTTCACCTAAATGTTTGGTGGCTGCTTAGACTGCAGGCTAACCCGTTAGCATGACAGCAGAACATTTCCTAATAGAAATGCTACAGCACTTTATCTTACTCTTTTTAGCGCAGACTGTCGAGCCAACAGTTGAACATATTTGTATAAAACCTAATGAATAATTTCAATGTCCATTACAGAAGCTCGTAATGTTGTTTTTGTGTCCAAGTTTCATTTCAACAAATGCTAAGGGTTGCAAACAAACAAGCAAAATTCGTGATAGCACGGTTAGCTTTTCCTTTTTGCCCAAATTTGCTTGGTTATCTTATAAAATATTTGCCCATTTGAATCACTACACGTTCTAAGTGAGTTTTCCTACTTATACTGTTGAAAATGATTTGTTTTATTCTAGCCCAGACATTGTTCGAAGCTAAAGTCGTTAGTGTTAGCTGAGGACATGTCGATAGCTTCTTGGCTAAAAAGGCTAACTAGCGTTAAGGGAGAAGCAGCTGAGGGAGGACGAGGAAGTGAGAGTTTGATTTGAAAACGGGTCCGTTTTTAAAAACATGGGGTTTTAGGAGTTGGCGTGTTTTTTGTTTGAGTTGACAGGTCGTTTTGTGGTTTCTGTCGCGGTCCTGAGAGCTCGGTAGGTAGCCCTAGCTTAGCTCTGGATCTCACAGGCCTGTGTTGTCAGCAGTGACATGTCATGTCAACCAAGTTGGCAGAGGTAGTAGGAGGTCACTTGATAGTCATGATCAGAGCTTTTAACTCTATTCATCCGTAGTGCCTTCAGTCTTGATACTCTCCTTATTACTCTATAAAACAATCAGTTTGAATTCAAGTTGGTCGTGCAATTTTTGAAAAGTTACTTTATCAAACATTATAACGTTGTTCTTTTTTGTTTTTTTACTCATCTTTTTTTTAAATTGTTTTACATTTTATTCTTATATTAGCTAGCACAGCCTAGGAACTGACCAGATCAAGTTGCTCTTATTACTGTATAAATACAGTCAGTTTGCTTGCTTATTGGCCACACATTTTCTGCTTTATCAAACATTCTAACAGTTATTTTTTATGGAAACTATTCGTTCTCTTGCTTCATGGACAGACATTTTCTGAAAAGTACTTTTATCAAGCCTTATAACAAAGCATTATTATTTGTAATTTATTAATACTTCGCTCCTAGCACAACATTGGACCTGGCAAGTTTAAGCTGCTCTTATTACTGTAAAACAATTAGTTTACTGGCTAGTTGGTCACAAATTTTATGCAAAGTTGCTTCATTAAACATACAAAATAAATCTGCTATTGGATATTATTATTACTACCTCTTTTTATTTCTTTTTACATTTTATTCTTATATGATATATGTAACTTGCACAATCTAGAAACTGGCCAGATCATGGTTTCACTATATTGTCCTGAATAACTGTGTATGTGATGAATAAAGCTCTTGAAATGAATCTTAAATAGTGTTCACAAAGATTTCTTTATGAAAAGGCAAGTTCTGTTCAAGAAAAGTGCAAAAAGTGTCATCATAGAGAGGTTTGCTGTGTCAGGCATGCTGTTGTAGTGTTTTGTCACACATACATGTTACTAGTCAAAAGTATTTGCACACTACAGGTCTTTCAATTTATAAACTGCAGATTTTATAAATTGTTTCCTTAAGGCCTCGTCCACACGGACGTTCGAAATGAAAGCTCTCTGAACGTCATAGGCGTTTTTGTGGCGTTTGGTAGCGACGCTTGATCAACGTCAGCAAGGTGTTTAACGCCAGCCTGACACCCAAACTGTAGTTTTCCTCGCGTTTGTCGAGATTTTGACGCCAAGAAAACATTGCATGCAGCGTTTATTTGACGCCATCCGAACGCGCAGCCGGCTGAACGCCGGGGCTGAACGCCCGCGTGGACACTTTGATTTGCTTCAATGCGCAGAAAAACGGGCGGCGTTCAATAGGCGCTAACCTGGCGTCACGAACGCCAGAAAAATGCCTGGTTCAGACGTCCGTGTGAACGAGGCCTTATACCAGGCCTATTCAATTAGCGACCCATGGGCCGGATCCGGGCCTTTTGAATTTTTTTTATGGCGCGCCAGACTGTCAGGAAATCAGTCAGTGATTCGTGTGATATAATAAAGCAAAGGATGATGATTGGCTGACAGTCCCCCGCTACTTTCACCAAAATTGGCCAATCCGAGCACAGAAGTTGCCATATTATTAGCCAATTGCAGCCGAAAGAGGCGGGATTTGTCAGAAAATGGGTGTGTTACCTAATGCAGAGCATAGCTGGCGGTAATGGAAGAGAATCCAGCCACACACTCAGTGAGGGGAAAATCACACACAGTGAGGGAACAGTCTTTGTAGTTTTAGCTCGTGATGTATCTACTCTAACGACTTTAACGGTCAGAGTTCTTGTTTAGAACCGTTGTTAGACCCAGCCAAACAATAGAGTAACATTTCTAGTGAATAGCAAATGTAGAACACCTCAGTGTGTGCCAGAATTCTTGACTGGTACTGTAGTAACTTGAACTCTTCACAAGATCTCTCCTTCACAAGCATCCTCATGGCAGCCAAATGTTTTGTCAACATTGCATACAAGTCTGTGCATGTTTCTGAGGTGAAAATGTGATACAGAGGTTTGGGCTACCTTTCTGAGCTTGGAAGGCTTGAACCTGAGTGTACATGTTGGTCAGTTGTATATGTTTCCCCTCAAGTGGTTTTCTGTAATTCAGTACAACCATTTTGTTTTCAGCTGTGGTTCTTGTTGTCGAGAAAGTTCTGCAGGACTTTTGAAAGAACATTTTTGTAAGGCCATGAGGTTGAGAGTGTAGTATCTGAAGGTAATATAATGAGTTCTTTATTGTGCCGTTGTAAATTATGAGTAGAGATGTACCAAACACAAACTCGAGCTGCTGCTTTCAGACATCTTTGTAGAACCCACTAGGGTACGGTTAGTTCATTTTACATGTGATCTGTATATTATTTTTCTTTGTGTAGATGCAAGTCACCCTGAGGGTAACAGTGAGTTTTGGATGCTGCTCTGAATGTGTCCCACACTTTAAGAAGACAAATTAAGCTCCAGTAGTTGGAGAGGAATATCTTTGGAATATCTGCAGTTTGTTGTTGTAATTGTAAATGTTTTCAGTTGCCTGACACATGGTAAATAAAATTTCACTGTAGTACATCCAGGTGCAGAACTTACAGATACCTACCTTTGGTTGTGTTCAGTTTTTTCTAGTTAAGATCAACACAGACAGGATCTTTGCCTGCTGTGCATGCAGCGTGTTACGCTGCTTCATAATCCCAGGATTACTGTGGTGCTTTGGCCTGGCCAGGTGTAGAGCAACCCAAATGTGCTTTTAGAGCGGTTGTGTGTGCAACTTCTAACAGTGGTGGGATGGATTAGATACTGTAGCCATAGCAACATTGGAGCAAAACTTTTTGAAACACAACTGACGGAGTGCGCTTTGCAAAGCCGTAATCACGAGGCATGAGAGATACTGATGTTAGATTCATTTTAGAGTTTAGTGACTGAGGTATTCTGGGTTTAACATGTTGTATCTTATTTTGAGCATATATATTTTTTTATCATGAAATCGCACCTTATTTTTGGCCAGACCTTATTGCTGCCTTTAATCCTTGCACATGCTGAGTGGTCATGCCATTTTTCTACTGTCTTGTTTTATTTTCGGTTAGATTATGTAAGAATATCATATGAAAAAGTTCAACAAAGTTTACCCGGTCTCCTCCTGTTGTCCTAAATGCTCCTTTGTGGACTTTCTTGTGCTTGTATATACAGTGACTAAGGACCATCCCACTATTATGACTTAAGACAAAATCATGTAGTATGAAAATGCTGTTTGAGTTCTTGTGTGTGGGGCCACACATGTTAATTGTGTTTAAAACAGAGTGCATTCTTAAGAGGAAAAAGAAGAATTTGAGAGTGGGCACGGAGGGGTTAGCTACAGAATAAAGGATAAAGTTGTGTGAAACCAGGGCAAATTCTTGGTTCAGAGTTTGAGTGACCAGTATATGTTATCATGATAAATTAACATAATAATATTGTTAATTTATCATGTAACATAAAAAGTGTATGGTGCCAGGACTTCTAGGCAAGGACACATCAAATGTAATTTGTTTTTGGCCAACTTTGTTTTCTTTACAATTTTCTGATTTCTTTCAGCTATTTTTCACAGCTCACACTGTGTGGCCAAAATGATCACATGAAATACACTTGCACATTACCAATGCTTTCTGTTACACAGTCACATGATTAACATTATTTGGTCTTTATTGGGCCAGACTGGCATTTTAAGCACAAATTGAATGTTGTGTCTGAGTGACTGGCTGTTTAGCACCACGAGTTATTCCTACATTTGCTAGGACAGATATAGATGTATTAGCAGCATTCAGACAGGATTAGCGTATTTACCAGACTCACATTATTTACCTCCTAGAATTGCAGAACAGATCAAAGGATAAATTGAATGCCCATCACCAATTCTGAGCAAAAATCTGTAGATTGTTTAACCTTGCTGATTCCAAGTGTACATCCCTACTTTTAGAGCACTGAACGACTGTGATATGTAGTTCCTAATGGTAGAAGCAACGCAAGCGTAATGTTAAAATACTGAATGGTATTTTTGGTCAAATTGCCTACGTTAAATTAGTTTGAAATATGTAGTGCCTTCACTATTCAGGGGAAATGGGAAATATGTGTCTATTTGCATAAGATGAAGAAAAAATAAACTGCCAAATTTTGTTTTGCTCCCTGATGGATAACAGTACCACTCTATCAATGTTAGTACAGTTTTTGAGTATATGCAAGAACAGCATTTACATTTGTAACTGTGTAAAGTCTAGTGTAGGATGTCGGTCTGTTATGCTGTATTTTTTTTTATTCATTTATTTTTTTCCCCTTAATTCAAAGTTTGCTCTGTACATTGAGACGCTTTCCTTGTGTTCTATCCAGACTTCACAGGTTACTACCTATGTGAGAGACGCACATATGCACACAAAGAACACCGAGCCTTCTACCTGACAGTCTTTCTGGCTTATTTTCTCAGTAAAGGCCACTTTTGTATTTGTTTAAACAAATATTTCTGGTGGTGCCATATCTGCAGGCAGTATTTCTGTATTTGTCCATTTACTGTGGATGCATTCTGTCTCGCTTCATAAGCATAAAAAAGACAGATTCTGAATGTGATAATTGTAAATAATAATGCTTAAGGTTGCTAAATATTAATTAGGCTCTTTTTGTTTTGTCAGTCCAATGTCAGGGTCTGAATCATGATCATTGTCATGTGCAATTTGCCTTTGTCTCACACTTGCTTTTAACCATGAGATACAAAATCGCATAAACATGTTTCACTTTGTAATATAAAGGGAAGTTAAAATTGCCAATATAGTTGCATTATAGATGCATCTCTTCTACATTTAGTTTGATTAATTAGCTTTTTCTTGTATTGATCATTTGATTGATTGAAGCCTGAAGCTGCAGATGGACTCTGATGAGTGGTTAAATTTATATTTGAGGGAACGTGGAGTCTGAAATAAAAAAACAGAGTTGGCAAGTTGATGACATCTGATGATGAGGTTGAATGTGTCGTTCCTGCAGCAACCTGTTATTTCCTGTTTGATCCTGTCTAGATATGTCCAGTCTTTGCTTTGCTTAAGCTGCATTTCTGCCTACTTTTCTTTTAGTAATACCTCATTATAGATCAGTTTTTTATTTACATTGTAATGTAGGAACAACCCTGTCATCATATTTAATTCCTGTGATAGAAGATACATATAACATGCATGTACATTTATATTTAACTATTTGCTAAGGTTCGTTTCTCAAGTATAAAATATTTCTTAAAGTGCCCAGATCTTTACTTTTAAATTTTTTAATAATTGCCAGTTAATATCGTCATGGTTACATTTGTTGCAAACATTTGGACACTAAATTGTTTCTTAGCACTTTAATATTTTGTGTCACAGAACATTTTTTGCTGTAAGCCCTGCACTGATATAAACCTAAAAGCTGAAAGGAGCTTGCTTGTTTTTTTTGGGGGGGGTTTTAGTCCAAAAATGGATTTCAGGCAGCTTAAAAAAACTGTATTGAAGTGTTGCTGACTTCAAGTTAACTGACACCTCAACATTTGGCCAGGAAGGGGCGGGGGGAGGGGGGGGTGGTAGGGTTGGGGGGGGTGGTGGTGGTGTATATGTGGCTCACCCAAGGCATGTCTCTACCATTTAGATGTTGACAAGTAGTTTTAGTAGATGTTGTTTTTTTAAAGTTCTGCGTAATTTATTGTACAGTCATGTTAATTTGTAATGTTTTACTTAAAGCTTCCCTTAACTGTCAAAGAACTTTTAATTACACAGGTCAACAACAATAATAAAAAAAATTTAATCATCAGAAACCACATCACACTTTTCTAAACCAGTTTTTCAGATTTGTTTTTCAGTGAAGTCAGACAGGCGCGCACTGTGGCATAGATATAATGATCAGTGTCAGTCACTGTTGCTTCGAAAACTCTCAGCATATGATTACATGCTTATTGTACCAACTATCATGCAATATATGACTAGCTTCATCACAAAAACTGTACACACGGGAAAAACTAAACATAGATTTGAAATCATCATGAAAAACACTATAAAACCCTCATAAACCTATCTCTGATGATTTTTACCTGTTGACCTGTGTTGTTATTAATGGTTTAAGAATTGATCATTCAGTTTACATGAAAGTGGTACAGATGCGCAATATTGGGAGATCTATGGGAGACCATCCAGGCATTTTTAATGGATCGCATAATGGAGTGTGAAGAGTTCACTTTCAGGCATAATAAGCAATTCTCCAAAAAAACACACTGATGGTAAACATGTTTGTGTTCACTGGAGCAGTTTAGAAAGGTCATGTATTTTACACATCTCTAGTAAAGTATTTAGAGTGTAACTAAGTCTAGTCATCTCTGTTGGTGCATCCTGAGGGGTTCAGGTTTGGATCGTGTTTGGGTTTCAGATTTAGCGGTACCCGTGGGGCCTGGTCAGGGCGGGTCTCAAAGTGGCACGTTCATTTCGGGTTTCCACTTCAGTTTTGCCTGTTTAGCACCACCTTGCACCCTCCCGCTCTATATCAGCACAAACCCTGTATGATTTGTATTCATTCTTAACAAAAGAACATCAGCTATTGTCTCTGGTCATGTGCAGTCTCTCTGGTAATTCTTTGGCACTGTGGCCATTTGTGGGGGAAAAAAGCAGAAACGCACTTCCTGCATCACATTTAAAAAAAAATATGTTACAAAAGTATGTTAGTACTATCCTCTGTTGGTGAAATGTTGAGCATAAATGTTTCTCTCCCTATGTTAATATTTCTAAAAGCAAAGTTATTACCAAAGAGCTTTAAAACGCAAGAATCCGATGAGATTACCATCTCCCCAGTCTCAGCATCAGGTGATCTGTCTATAGATGTAAACAGATCTTTTATCTATTGAGTAACAGGGTGGCCACAACTTTCATAAAACGTCACGATGTGGTGGAAAATAATAGAAGAAATATTTCAGAAATGTTTATGTTGTAATATTAATTTTAAAAATTGGAGCAAAGAAAAGAACCAGTGGTACCACATCTTTACAATGTCAAAACTGTGAGGACAGTGACTTTTAACAGCTCACACTTCACTTATACACTAAAGATGCACTATTTTAACACTGATGAAGTTGTGATATGCACATAAAAGCATATTGTGACCTACTGTAATTGTAATAGTTTCTAATGATAAATAGGGTCATATCGCTCATTTTTATGTCCGTTACATACATGTGGACTAACTGAGCAATTCGTTGTAAAATTGAGGTTCTTGCCCACATTATGTTCAGTCTTAATATGTTTTGTTGCTTATTCAGAAGTCTGGCTTGTGATTTTTTAAAAGTGCTTTATAAATTAAATGTATTATTATTATTAGCCGACTCAGAACTTGGCAGTGCATTTAAAGGTGCACAATGCTTTTTTTCCCCTCTGTAGAGATCAATGAGAGAAGGTCACCTTCAGTGTTGGCCTGAAATTACCTGATATTTATTTTTTTTTATTCCTGAACAAATATAGTCTACACAACCAAATCAGAACAATTTAGGATCAGCTTTTTTTGTATGGATATGGGAAAGGCTGCTTATCAAGTGTGTGTGTGTGTGTGTGTGTGTGTGTGTGTGTGTGTGTGTGTGTGTGTGTGTGTGTGTGTGTGTGTGTGT
>JBBJLR010154241.1:0-14999 GCA_037577145.1 Brachypetersius gabonensis
ACACACACACACACACACACACACACACACACACACACACACACACACACACACACACACACTAATACACAGAGATAAATACATAGACTTACAGTGGTGATTTACTGCTGAAGTGAATTGATCACTAATTTGAAAGCACAAAACAGGTATTACAATCCTGCTGAGACGGAAATACATGTGCTATTCACAGGGTTTTGTAATAATTTAGTAATTTAGGAACTGGAGAAACGTTTTTATCTGCATGTGGAAATGATGTGTGGAAATGAAGAAGCTTTAATAATAAAAGCTTTAATGCTTGAGTGTCCAGCAGTTATGTTTCAGTGCCTAGCTGGGCTTTCGAACAGGATTTGGTTTTGTGTTCTTGGGCTGAGGCTGGTCCAGTGAAGACTAAAGAAAATGTTTTGCACCCAAAAATCAAATATACAGTTTTTTCAAACCTGCTTGTAGACTTGCTACAGTATGTTTCTTAATAAAAACTGTAACAACAATCTTGAATTTTGTATGTATGTTTGTGTGTATGTTTAGATGACACCATATGGTGTCTAATTATATAAGGAAGAGTTTGGTAGCAAGGAGCTGTTTTCTTGTAAGCCTATTATACAATTGTCTTGTTTTATTTATTATTTACCAACTATTAGATTTTTCCCCTGTTTCTTCTTATTTAAAAAAAAAATAAAAAAATAGGTCATTGTTATGCTGGTGCATTCTGTCAGTTCGAACATTTATTGTGAAATAGCTTCACATATTATGTATATAAATATTGTGTATATAGTTTTGATAAAAACAGAAACTGGTAAGAGAAACGTTTTAAATTGGCATGTTTTAAACTGTTCTTTTGTATTATAGTTATGACTAGGGGTAAAATGAATCATGTGGAGAAGTGTGTTCACATAATGTGTTATTTTCCCAGGCACCCATGTTATGGAGGGTTCAGGGAAAATGGTGGTGACTGCTGTGGGCATCAACTCTCAAACTGGAATCATCTTCACCTTGCTGGGTGCCGGAGAGGTGGAGGAGGAAAAGAAGGAAAACAAGAAGGGTAGGAAAACTTTACAAACACTTCAGTGTCTAGAATGCACACCGTAGAAAGAAGGATCGCTAAGAGACACCGCACGATCCTCAGAAGTGTCATTGTCCTCCTTTGTGTTCTAAAAGAGTGTGATAATGATCGCAGATTTAGATCAAGCTGTGCAGTTGTGCGCCTGTACATTTTTTGTGTTCAATTAATGATGATTGAAGTTATGGTTGCATTGTTGTTACATTCTGCTATGCATTCCATTAACTTTCAATACATATTTGCATACTTGGAATTGTAATGTCACATAATTGCATAGGCATGTTATTAATGAGAGCACTAGGTTTTAAATGAATAAAATATCTCCTCGTTGATCTAAAAACACAAATGACCTAAAAACCAAAGTGGGGTGGTTGTAGCCTAGTGGGTAAAACACTTGCCTGTGAACCTGCTGGCCACAAAGTGACATGTTTAAACCCTCCCACTTTCTTTCTTATTGTGTACTTGAGCAAGGCACCCTCAGTTGCTCCAGGGCGCCTGTCCATGTAACTAATGATCGTATGTCGCTCTGGATAAGAGTGTCAGCCAAATGCCCCCTTTAAATTCATTTAAAATGTGGTACAACCTCTTCTTCGCTCAGAAATACAGTGATGCCGCAGTCATCTGTGACCAGGAATATGACATAACACAATTATTTTTGCTCTCTTGACTCTAACCAGCCTGTTAGCTGATAAGCAGAATTGGTGTTTAATATTCCTCTCCAAGCACATTGTAGTGTCTAACAATGTTGCACTAGTGTCTGTTGGAAAAGGTGCAATGACTGGTTTCACATAACTTGTAGGAAGCATGTTCTGACCTTCACTGTTCCAGTGTTGGTGGTGTTGTGTAATTATGGGAGTCCTTGCTAGTGGGTTAAATAAGACACAGCTTGGGACGAAAAATAGTTGAGTTGAAATGATCCATATACGACTATAAGTGCAGTTTTATGCTTTGGTTGTAGAATTTCTGAGCTGCTACTTTTGTGTTTGGAAATGAACTTTTACTTTTTCCGGTTATTTTTTAATGAAAGTGACAATACTGGAGTCTGGGTTTAGGGATCGTCTACGAACCACAAAATGTGTGCACATGCTAGCTCATAAGACGTTACAGTGCATCCAACAGTAAGGGCAGCATGGAGCTGCTTTTATGTAGTGATAGAAAACATGGCAGCATAAAGAAAGTTCCAACTGAACATGTTGATCCATATTACTAAGACCAGCATGGTCATGCACACACAACGGCTACGGTGGGAACAGATTGTAATGGGTTAACGGCGACAAACACTGACTAAAGAGATGGTTCATTTGAAAGGGTTAACAAGCTTTTTGGGAGCATTGTTGGCTTGCCATGTCTGGTTTAAAAGGGGTGACTCATATAGAACCAAACCTTAATAAAGCATTTATGAATAACAGCACAGGCACGGTATGAGATGGAATTGAAGTACAAACCCAGTCACTATAAGAAAAGGTCATTCCTAAGGTACAGACAGCTTTGAAGGTTTTTAAAATGTAATATGACTGAACCCAAGCTAAAACTGAACTGTGATTCTGTGCTTTTGTGTATAAATGTTTATTCATTCATTTTGATTGTTTCATAGTTTTTCATTTAACTTTTATGTTTTCTCATTCTTTGTTTTGCATGCCACCATTATCCGTTTCCCGCCCTCTATTTGCTTACCAAAGCTGAGGCCAATATTAGCTCATCCATGCAGTTTGCCACGGCTTCCACCAAAGAGTGCAGCGTTGTGAATGGTAGGTGAAGCCCTTAGCCGCTGAGTGAACAGTAGTGAATAGAACTAAAGGCTTTGGCTTTACTTCACTTTCTTTGGCACATATTCTCCTCACCTTCTTATCTGTATTCATTTTATACCTTCTGCATTCGCAGTTGGCATGCTGACATGTTGATCTGGGTTTGCTTTATTCGATCATTCTTATCTTCTACAGGAAAACAAGACGGCACTTTGGAGAACAATCAGAACAAAGGTAATGTCTCAGTTTCGATTCAAATTTCTCTCATTTTTCATTTTCTGTAACTGCTTGATCCACTCTAGGGTCAAGGGTACCTCGAGGCTATCCCAGGGTCAATAGGCATGAGGCAGGGGGTGTGTCCGAAATCGCACTCTAACGTCAGTGCACTGAAATACAGTGCATAGCGCACGGAGCACTTCTTTCTGTAGTGCACACTGCTGTGGGTCAGTGCTGTCCTAAATGGAACACAAACGTTTTGCACTTAGTGGAAGTGACGGACTAACATTTGCTCGCGATTCTCCAGCCACCAAAATATCTGCCTGTTATACCGCAGTGTACATCAGTAAAATAACTTTAATAACGTTACTTACATTAATACAAACCTGTTGCCTCCACTTGGACTTGCATTTCACTGTTGGCCACCATTATTCAACTCGAAAACTTGTTGAAAGTCGCTCCCCGTCCGCTACGTGGTCAAAATGGCGCTCGTTTAGTGCACATAGAGTCCATCGTTCTGCACTGCGTTTTCTGTTTGTTTTCAGTGCACCATCCGGGTACATTCAGTTTTAGCTTAGTTGCTGGTGTAAATGCACTACGCCCTCAAATCGCACACTAAAAGTGTGCAAGTGTGCGATTTCGGACACACTAAGGGACTACCCTGGGTGGGGCACTAGCCCACCACAGGGCGCAGGAATTTAAATTTAAACTCAGTTTTAGTGTGATAATCAGTACATGTTGCAGACTGGTTGTGTGTGTATTTATTATTTATTAAACAACTATTTAATAAGACTATTTTTTTATGTAATTTTTATGTAATACTGATCCAGCAACTTTCTGGCTTTCTGACCACCTCAGCAAAGAAACAGGACGAGGCAGTTGCCATGGAGATGCAGCCTCTGAAAAGCGCAGAGGGTGGAGAGGTGGAAGAGAAAGAGAAGAAGAAAGCCAACGTGCCCAAGAAGGAGAAATCGGTGCTTCAGGGTAAACTCACCAAGCTGGCTGTGCAGATTGGGAAAGCTGGTGAGTGCCCTGTACATATAAGGGGTGTGAGAAAGTCAAAGTGTGTGAAATATACATCAAACAGAAAAACAAAATGAGGTCATTTCAGTCAGAAAAACACAGTGGTCTCAGTTTACATGACAGAAGACATTCAGAGGGTCAGTGGTCATGTGATGCTGTGCTCTGTTTTGAGCTACCTGGTAACATCCACAGTACTGGGGCAGCTTTTGGCCTAGTGGTCAGGAAGTTCAATCAGTAGGTCTTAGGTTTGAATCCCAGGACTGCTAGTGGCACCTCTGAGGTGCCCTTGAGCAAAGTACCGTCCCCACACACTTCTCCCTGGGGGCTGTGTTCCTGGATGCCTGATTCACTTGGTGAGTGGGTTAAAAGCCGAGAAAAGTTCATGCGGTGTGCTGTGATGTGTTCACGTTTGACAAATGGACACTTTACTGCGTGTAAAGAAAGGAGCATATTTAAAAATGTTCATATAAATATTTTATTAATGAAAAATAAACTGGCTTTTCAAGGTGTTGAGTATAGATAGATACTCATTTAGAGAATTGTTTAAATGTTTGAGAATTCACAAAATATGAATGTAGACCAATTTAAAGTAGGTTTTGGCATTTCTTGGCAGTTTCAGACTTGTCCATACCGGACTGTCACCATAATTTTCTCTTCACCTAGTTTGTTTTAGCTGTTTCTGAATAACATGCAGCATTATCTTGACTAAGGAGCAGTCCCAACTATTTGTTTTGTTCAGGAGACACCATATGTAGTCTGCTTTTTCACATTCTTGCATCCTTTTCTATTCAGTTGGCTTTTTAGTCAGGCAACTTTTATGTGTGACTCAGCTTAATCGAGGCGACATGGACCTTCAGACGATGTAAAACTAACACTGGAGCAAATCATTGCAAAATTATAGGCAAAGGAGACTCGCCATCTTTTTCATTTAAAAAAAGTTCATTTAAAAAAGCAGATTAAATCAAAACAAAGGACGACGTGTACACGAACTTTCATAGAGCATTCACTCAACTTTCATATTATGCTTTTAATCACAAATGTTTGCACTGTGCTGAATATCTGTAGATAAGAAAACTTTAGTTAGGTAGCTTTGTTCTGTAACTTAATATGGTATTAGCAAATACACAAACCAAATTTGGGCTTAACTTAGAATAAACATAAGTATGCCTGTATTGTGGAATATCAATAAGTATTGTGTGATATTCCGCATAGTTTCAGGAATGAAAAGCACACTCGAAATGATTCATAATGTTTTAGCAGGATTCTTATCGACTTACTCCAATCACTCATACTGCTGTTTCTTTTTCTAAGGAGCCTTATCAAAGTTTTCCTTCATGATTAGCTGAGATCCATGTCATTCTGACAGCTGAGCGGTTGGTGTTGGTTTATTTCCATTCAGTTATCTTGACATTTTGAAGTATATGGCTGCTGATTCAATTATGATACTTTAGGAAGCAGTTTAGCGCATTATGAAATCACCCATACATGCACTTTTATGGGTTTATGTATATATACATTTTTTCCTTCTTTTTGATAAACATACTTATTTATATTTTATATTATTTTTATAGTGTTCTTTTACACTGTGCTGTATTCTATTTTTCTGCTGCTTTTACCCTTGTACTGTAAAAAAGTTTGAAGTGACCATTTTGTCATACGTGAACACACCACAGCACACAGTGTGAACGGCAAGAAAGTCTTGTGGGACTAAAGGTTTATCTCATTTTATCTTACCTTTTCTTATCTTGCATTTCACCCTGATTTGATTATTTTGGTACGATGCAGAATTATTTTTTAAAATTCACTTTGTTCACAAATGTCAGTGGAGTTGAATTATTTATGCAGAAGTGGTAAATAGATAATAAGAGCAAATTGCTAGACATTTTTATATTTAATTAACTAATTAAATGAGTGCATACTTTCTTGAATATATTTTAAATAGCCTAAAAATACAAATGTATTTAACATTTGATGCATTTGAATAACACTCAATTTCCAAACCTTCTGTGCTGTAATCCTAAAGGCATGTTTGTCTGTTTTGATGTGTTTCCTGTCCTCCCATCGCAGGGCTGGTGATGTCGGCGATCACTGTGATTATTCTAAAGCTGTACTTTGTGATCGAAACATTCGTCGTTCAGGATCGTCCCTGGCTCACCGAGTGTACCCCAATATATGTGCAGTATTTTGTCAAGTTTTTCATCATTGGAGTGACAGTGCTGGTGGTGGCTGTGCCTGAGGGTCTTCCACTGGCTGTCACCATTTCGCTGGCCTATTCAGTAAAAGTGAGTCAGCATTTCTATTGCGATTCTGCAGTAAGGTTAAGCCACTATTTGTAACCAGACTATCCAGTTTAGGGGAGATAGCATATCTAGTAAGTCCGTATGTGTCTGCATTTTAATATAGATTATATATACACTATATGGATAAAAGTATTGGGACACCTGACCATTACACCAACAGACACTGCATTCAAATCCATAGACTTTAATATGGAGTTTGTCCCCTTTTGCAGCTGTAACAGCTTCCACTCTTTTTGGGGTTTCTATGGAAATTTGTGCCCATTCATTCTGTAGAGCATTTATGAGGTCAGACACTGATCTCTGTTCCAGTTCATCCCAAAGGTGTTGGATGGGGTTGAGGTCAGGGCTGTGTGGGTCAGTCAAGCTCTTCCACTCCAAACTCATCCAACCATGTCTTTATGGAGTTTGTTTTGTGCACTGGGGCACAGTCATGCTGGAATAGAAAAGGTTGTCCTCCAAACTGTGTCCACAAAGTTGTAAGCATGGCATTGTCCAAAATGTCTTGGTCTGCTGACGCATTAACATTGTCCTTTACTAAAAGTAATGGACCTGAAAAACAAGCCAGTCCCAATACCCCAACATGTCCCAATACTTTTGTCCACATAGTGCATTTTGAATCATATTCTTTGGAATGACCTCCAGCATATGTGACTCACCACTTCATAAAAGTGAGTCAACATTTCAGAAGTATTGTATGTTATGCTTTGCATTTCATTTTCACTTTATTAAAAAACTGACTAATCTAATAAGGATGAGTCAGAATTTGTTATGAGATTACGCTTTAAAAGCAGCATTTATGATGAGATTTTATTGTAAAGGTGAGTGAAGGTATTTAATGATCATGCAGTTAAATGAGTTAGCATTTCTCACCAGATTATCCAAACCGACATGGACATTTCTGAGAAGGTGAGTCAGCAATTCTAACAAGACTGTCAGTAAAGGGGAGCTTCTAACCAGATTATCCAGTGATGAGTCAGCATTTTATGACATTATAGTAAAAGTGAGTCAGCATTTCTACACAGATTATCTAGAAAAAGGGGGTCAACATTTGAAGCTAGATTATCAAGCAAATGTGAGCATTATAAATATGATAATTCTATAAAAGTGAGTCTCATGTGGCTTGTTAAAGATTCACACATCTCTGGTTGGTGGTGAACAACTATGGGAGTCTAAAATCTCCCATAGTTGTTCAACTGGGTCTATCCACAGCATACGGTTTGCATGGCTATCACACTTATCAAGTTTTTCAGAGACCACCACCATCAGTATAGAAATGATTGTAGGACCAGCTAGAATATATATATTTTTTCACATTTTCTACATCTCTGTTGATCAATGTCTGTGATTCTTACACCACAAAACTTTTGACTGCAATTTCCAAAGGCATTTGATGTCTTTTCCACATCTTTGTGACTAAAACTGTGCCCCAAAACTGAGCCCTCTTTCAAAGTCAGATGTTAGATTTAGATCATCTCCCCTTGCTATCTTCATATAAAATCTGGGCTAGTGCATGGTTGGATGTTAACTGTTTAATTGCATCCGACAGTACATCTATCTGAAAGCTTCTGCACTTAATTTTTCACCCGTCCTTACTAGCCATCCTTACTTTCCTTCTTCTGTCTTCTTTGTTTTATTTCACTGAATCACGTTCCCTTGTATTTTTTTACCCTAGAAAATGATGAAAGACAATAACCTGGTGAGACATCTGGACGCGTGTGAGACGATGGGGAACGCCACAGCAATCTGCTCAGACAAAACCGGAACTTTAACCACTAATCGCATGACGGCTGTGCAGATTTACTTAGGGGATCAACATTTCCTCGAGATTCCGACTCCACAGCACATCAGCCATCACACACTGGAGCTCTTGACCACTGCCATCTCCCTCAACAGTGCATACACTTCCAAAATCATGGTGAGCTGCTTCTGCTCTGCCTGGAGATTAAAGCTGTTCATTAAGCTGATTGACAGTTTTTTGTTTTTTTTTAATTACTTCATTATGTAGAAATATTGGAAGCTAGAACTGTATGTATTCCTAATGCAATTATCCAGTAAAGTTGAGCCACTGTTTGTAATCAGATTATCCAGTAAAAGCATCTCTAGTAGAACTGAGTTCGTGTTTGTAACAGGATTACAGATGAATCAGCGTTTTAATACAGACTATAGATACACTATATTGTACTATAAGTACTGGGACTATAAGTACTGGGACGTCTGACCATTACATTAACAGGGACTTTAATGACATTGCATTCAAATGCATAGACTTTAATGTGGGAATTTGTGCCCATTCTTTCTGTAGAGCATTTATGAGGTTTGACTCACAATCACAGTTCATCCTAAAGGTGTTGGATGGGGTTGAGGTCAGGGCTCTGTGTGGGCCAGTCGCCAAACGCATCCAAGCGTGTCTTTATAGACCTTGTGCACAGAGCCTGCACATCTTTGCGTGATTTTTATGTGGAGACAAGAAAATAAGTAACATGACACTGCATGGCAAAGTCAGTTCTCTGTCTGAAACATATTTTAAACAAAGATTATTTAACAACTCAATACAGTTTCAGCTGGGTGTGTGATGTTTTAAGCATGTTAATTGGTAGGGTATGACCTTTCATTACTTGTCAGCCTAAAGCTAAACTGTTTGGGGGGATTTTCTTATTTTTGATTTTTTGGATCAATATTTGAATCGTTATTGTAATGCAGGTATGTTCTATAGATTTAGTTCTAGTCCCAATATTACCAAGGAGACAGAGACGTCTGATTTTTTGTAACCAAACGTACCGAACTGCCTATTCACCAACTCTGTGCTTATTAGGCAAAGTTGAATAATATGCCGCAGCTCTTGCGATGCACTCTTTAAAATTATTCTTTATACAAATCATTCATTCCTTTCGAGAGCAAAGCTCATGAAGCAAAATATGTCTTGGCTGATCAACTTAATTTGCACTGGGTACATTTGATTGTTCCCAGTCCTATACCTTTAATCTCTCATCATTTCGCAATGAATTGATTACAAAACTACTTCTAAAAGGGTCGTTTCGCATTGGCTTTAAATATAGGTTTTTTTTCTTTTGGGCAGCTGGATGGCCTAGTGGTTAGAAGGTTGTACAGAAGCAATCAGAAGGTTGTGGGTTCGAATCCCAAAACCTAGTGTCACCACTGAGGCACCCTTGAGCAAGGGACCATCACAACACACTGCTCCCTGGGCACCCATGGTTGGCGGCAGCCCACTGCTTCACTTGGTGAATGGGTTAAATGCAAGAAAGAAGTCCACAATGTGCTGTGGTGTGTTCACGTGTGACTCTAAAGGTTAATACATTAAACTTACCTGTTTGGAGATAGTAAATAACAGTAGGAGTGGGACTGTAATTGCCAAAAGCACTTTATTCTATTTTTTTTTTTGACTAAATCTTCTTTTTTCTCAAACTCCTCTCTATTTCTCTTTTCCTCTGTCTATGACTCTCTCTCATCCATCCCCACCCACTCTACCGCTCTACCACACTCTTTCTCTCTCTGTAGGCCGCAGATAAAGAAGGCGGTTTGCCAAAGCAGGTGGGGAATAAGACGGAGTGTGCTCTCCTGGGTTTGGTGCTGGATCTGAAGCGGGATTATCAGTGTGTTAGAGAGCAGATTCCAGAAGAGAAGCTCTATAAGGTCTATACCTTTAACTCCGTCCGCAAGTCCATGAGCACCGTCATACAGCTGCCTGACCGGAGCTTTCGCATCTACAGCAAAGGAGCTTCCGAAATACTGCTCAAAAAGTGGGTTTGTGTATACGCTTGATTATGTGTGTACATGAATCGAAGATTTCACTGATTTTCACTCTAGAGAAATGTAGTGAGGCAGAATTGTATAACAGCAGCAATAATAGGAAACGAGTGTTTCTACCTCACTGAAGGTTATTACACAAAAAGTGTGTTACCTAATGTCTTTGGGACAGTTCTGTGCTAACTGTACGATAAGACTTTGGCCTGTCCACGTTTTTCCAGATATATCAATATTTATTCTAATCAAGTATAATGCTAATGACGCTAGTATTATTGACATTATTGTGGTGTGTATATGTGTTGAGATGCAGAGAGGGATGGGCTTGTTGAAAACAAACCACAGCGCAATAAAAGCAATAACTCTCAGTTTATGCTCGAAAATGTAATATGTAACCCATTCTAAACAAAGAAGAGTAACCACCAGCCTGACGGTCGTAGGAGGGTAGCAGGAAAGCCAAAATTAGCCCAAAAGAAAGCAGTGTGAACAGCAAGGTCAAACACACGTTGCAAACACACAGCTTGTGTGAGAGGAGACAGTGACCGGATGGCTAGGGTGGGAAATTACAAGGGGGACAGGTGAGGGAAAGCAATACGGTAATAAACTGCAACAAGACAAAATGAGACAGGAGGTAATATCAGACAGTGACGTATAAACACAGCGAAGACAACAACTGGTAACATAACAGGATGTAAGGTAAACGAACATACACATACTCCAACTAGACCGAAAGTGAGGTACATGAAGAGAACCAGGGCTCCTCCCAGTGTCAGTGGGGAGTGTGAGTGTTGAGTGAAAGTATATTGTTCTCCTTGAATGAAAAAATGAAAAAATCTTTTTATAAAACGAGTGCGGCTTTTCGTCCAAGCCCATTTTAAATTTGGAAAATTCCAGTGCTAAAACATTTCTTACTATATCAGATGTATTGCATGTGTCTATAGATTTTTGATGGGTTGATCATGGTTGAGTTGCCTCCATAATGTATTGGGAGAGAGAGGGGTGAGTCACCTCATCGGTATATATGGGAGAGAGACACTTGATGGCTGCAAAGCAACAAATGCAGAGCAACAAATCAGTCCTGCAGAGCTGACTATGTGCACTTGTCCCACCTGTTTTGAGGCTAGAGTGGTTCACTCCACCCATTTTCAGCCACACTTAACCATAAATGTAATCGACTGTGAATGAATGCCCCCCTTTGGGTGAGCAGTAAAATTGGGCACTGAATGAAGATAGTCAGGAGAGTCTCTAGTTTGATACCCTGCTGTATCCAACCAACTTTTTTTGGCCATAAAACCAATCCTATGCACCGAAAGTTTGGAATTCACATTTTCTGAGCTATGGGTGAGAAACCCTTTCTTTCTAGTCCTTATAATACTATACATTGCTGTACTATCCCTAACACTTAGGGCAAGTATAGAAGGCCCTGATTATGACTGTACGAACGCTAACACATTTTTCCCACTCTATTATAACTGATTCAACACTTGAGTAGTTCATGAATGAGTTGAATCAGATGCCCTAGATGATTGAAAGAACAAAAAGTGCACCAGGTAGGGTCCACATGGCTTAGTTTCCAGTTTCTTATTGCAAACATTACTAACCCGCTCCTTTACTGACTTTAGTTTAACACTTTCTGTATTAAAATACCCGTATTTAAACCTGCCCAACCCAGTGAAACTGAAGGCTGTTCTGATTTGCCTCATTGCACCAGGTGTTCGTCAATCCTGTCTCGGGATGGTTCAGCACGCGCCTTCAGACCACGGGACAGGGATGAGATGGTGAAGAAGGTGATCGAGCCGATGGCCTGCGATGGTCTTCGCACAATCTGCGTAGCCTACAGGGACCTAGCTGGAGATCCGCTGCCAGACTGGGACAACGAGGCTGACATCATCAACAATCTCACCTGCATTACTGTGGTGGGGATTGAGGACCCTGTGCGGCCAGAGGTCAGTTCTGAAATACTGTTACCTACTGAAACCGTTTAAAGTTATCGCCAACCAAATATCTAGACAACTTACTTTGCTCAACACTGGAAATCCAAGGCTCAAGCTAACAAGAGGGGTGCTTGGTGGAAACTGCATGCCTGAACTGTCATAGCCTAAAAGCATTTTAAATAAACTTGCTTATGCTGTTTTCTGACTATGCATGAATCACTGTTATCTGTACATTTTGCCAAAAAAAAACCCAGACAAAATTCAAGCTTCAAGATAGTTGCTACTTCTCTTTAAACCATGCAGCATAAGCCTAGTGCACTAAAGCATGATAAGAGGAATTGTGTAAATATGATTTCACTTGTATCTATAGATAACATCATAAAATCTAACTAAATAAAATTGCACTACTCATAATTTGGGATTCAAATTATGATCAAATAAGATTGAACAGGCGGCGCATATAATTTCACTCTTTCACTATATACAGAGTTAAAAATATACAATATTACAGTGTACAGCATCTGTAGTGTATTTGAAGGTCTAGTTGAAACTCATCGGAATTGCTCACCTCTCACCTCAGCAATTTTAGAACTTGTGAGCATAATTTCAGTCTCATTCTTTACATTCTTGCATCTGCTTCATCAATAATGTCTGTCACATGAATCAGAGCGCCTTGGGTAACGTAAGAAAAGACCTTACAAAAGCTCTAGACTCGTGATTTTCAAGTTAAAGTTTAATAGCCGTCAAGCACCACAGGCCTCCTGGAATGTTCCTTTTAAGCCTCTCCCTCAAGAACTGCTGATTGGTGGAGTATGATGAGGCTCGCCTCTCGTTGTCCAATCAGGTCCCAGAGGCCATCAGGAAGTGCCAGCGCGCGGGCATCACAGTGCGCATGGTAACAGGCGACAACATCAACACGGCTCGTGCCATCGCCGCCAAGTGTGGCATCATCCACGCCGGGGATGACTTCCTATGCATGGAGGGGAAGGACTTCAATCGGCGAATCAGAAACGAGAAGGGAGAGGTGGGTCGCTTTAGTTCATTTCCTAATGGTCAATTCATTGCATTTCATACTTGATGATCAAATGAATTGATACATTCTTAAAGTGGTGGATGTTCCCATGTGGATATTGAATACAGAGATGCAACCAATTAGCATTCATCACATGGCAAACCAGTGCTATAGTTAACTGAAATTGCACTTTCACAGACATGATATATTTTGCACGTATATGGAGTTTGTAGTTTGTTGTGATTAGTGATCATCTCTAGTATTTTGGTTATGTATTTATTGTGCTGTCAAATTCTGAGCAGATGATGTGCAGAGTGGGTGCACTCTTAACAGCTGGTGGCCTAGTGGTTAGGGAGTTGCCGTTGTGATCAGAAGGTTGTGGGTTCAAATCTCAAGACTGCTAGTAGCACCACCAAGGTACCCTTGATTAAGGTACCACCCCACACACTGCTGCCCGGGTGCCGTGTTCCTGCCTGCCCCTGCATTAAATGGGTTAAATGCAGAGAAAGAGTTTTGTGCTGTGTGCTGTGCTGTGTTCACGTGTGATAAAACACATGTGCCCTTGGTGTGCTGCTATTTTAGTGATTACAGGAAAAAGGTGAAGCTTTTGAAGTCTTTCTTCTTCTCACTCACACTCCTCACGTTGATCAGCACTCCACTGTGAAACATAACCCATAATACAGAAACACAGCATTACAGGAGCAGTCCTAACATTATTTGTTTATTAAATATTCTATCTTTGTATGTTGCTGCAGGCGTTTAGTATAAACCCACTAACAATCACTTACCGAACAGTGTTACTGCACACATTTAAACTAAACTCATCAATTACTTAATGCACTCTCAAATATATGTTTCCTTAAAGTCATTAATGCTAAATGCCTCTTCATCACAGGTTGAGCAGGAACGGATTGATAAAATCTGGCCCAAACTTCGAGTGCTAGCACGATCATCTCCTACAGACAAACACACACTGGTCAAAGGTAAGGGCACAAACACACATTTCACAGATCATTTTCACAAACTATTTTTTTCAGTGCTATTTATAACTAATAATAATTAAGTATTGTCAAAAGTGCTTTTTAAGCCCTGTCTCACCAGAAGCAATTTGTAATATGACATTACATTTTGTAATACCATTAGAATGCACATAATACATGTTCAAACACACACACACACACGCGCACACACACACACACACACACATATATATATATGTAAATGCTGGGCAACAATTCACATTTTTTAATCATGATTCATCATATTCTTATATGCAAAATTCAAAAATGATTTCAAAGTGTATTGTGCACTTTTATACTGCTATATGAACAAAAGTTTATAAATCTTTGCTTAAACTTTAATGTAATTGGATATAAAACCATAAATATAAAATCAAAGCTATTTGCCACTGCAGGTACCCTTAGAGTCCAGAGCATGGGGCACCAGAACCATTATAGCTATATAACCATTACAACGCCTCGTTATAAGAGTTATAAACTGACTATAAACTGTATGAACTGTATTCAGTATGTTCAGTAGCGCTTGTCCCTGTCAAAGTAAGGTGAAGTGGTCGAGCACAATAAAATGAACTAAGAGTAATTTTAAAATAACATATTTAAAAACTATATAAAAACTATATAAATATATAATCCAAAAACAAATAAGAGCAATTAAAAAAAAACATTGATGTGCATTAAAATAATTGTTGCCGTTAATTAAAATTAAATAATGTGTTAACATCACTTAGTACATCGCAATAGTAAACCCCCAGTCCCAGGGATTACTGTAATCCAATCTAAAATTGTAAAATGCACATGTAATGCTCAAAACCACTTACTGGCTTCAGTTACCTAGCTGCTCATGAACTATGTTCCTACTATGTGTGTGTGTGTGTGTGTGTGTGTGTGTGTGTGTGTGTGTGTGTGTGTGTGTGTGTGTGTGTGTGTGTGT
>JBBJLR010154248.1:0-14999 GCA_037577145.1 Brachypetersius gabonensis
CCAATATATACAGAACAGTCAGAAGAATCACATAAAACAAAACAGACTCATAATAAACCAAGGGTACAAGTTTACAATAAAAGATAAAGGCCTAAATAACAAATACACTCTACATGATTTAGGCCAGATCATTACAACAATGCTCAAAACTCATAATGTCCCAAGAGCACCCGCAAATTGTGAAAAACCTCATTTATATATTAACTCCATCATAAAAATGCCTAAAAAGACTATAATTTCATAGTCTAAACTCTAAAGATGCCAAAATATGCTTCCAAAACACTTTTTAAACACAGCTTAATACATTACCCTTAAAAATGCAAAGGTAGACCCGTATCCTATTAGGCCAGATAGGCCAAATGCCCAGCCACACATGATGATCTGGTCACACCTCTGGTCAAGCATCAAAGCTTCCACTCTACTTCTGCAAGACTGTATAACAGTTTCATAGCAAAACTCTGGCTGCACATAACTGTTTACTCCCTGCCTATCCAAGTATCACTCCAGTCTACTACCTCACTTTCTACTGTACTTCTCATACTGCTCTGGACTTTCAAGAGCACCCGCACTTGTAGAATATCATACTTATGATCCAATACTAGTCACCCTGGAATGTTTTCATCCCATTCACACTATTCTGTTATATGTTTGCAGGATCTGTTTACTGTCTTGATTATTGTGATGGAGCAAAACTTGCACTTTGTTGAAAGTTGCTATATATTGCACCATGGCCTAAGGAGAAATGTATCACTGTGACGTCTGGTGAACCTTCGATGCAGCAAAGGCAAAGTGGGTCACCAGAATACTAGGAGACAAGGGTTCTGGGCTAGAGGTGGTGTGAGTGTGTGTGTGTGTGTGTGTGTCATTAGGTGCCAGGTGTGTGTGTAGCAAGCCGGGAGAAGGAGGCACCTAATGATTGTGTTCACACGATTGTGTGTGATTGTGTTTGTTTAAAGTGTGTAAGTGTCCATGTGTGCGATTGGATGAATGAGTCTCTAAAACCTGGCTGAGCCAGAGAGTCGGTGCGTGGTCACCAGGCATCTAGTCTTCTTTTTATGTGTGCTGGAGGGAAGGTGTAGGAGCACCAGTCTAGAATACGTACTTTTGTTCAGGGCTCAAGTTAGCTGCTGAGAAAACATATCGCTCATCCAGGAGTGAACTAACGGCTCGATTTCACACTTGGTGAGACATTCAACCAAGTCTGGGGAAAAGGACAGAGAGCTACTGTCAGGACTTTGTAAGAAAACGAACCGGGTTTCCCCTCGGAGAGAAGGTCCTCCGGGGAAAGGCGAACTCGGGCCAGTGACGAAGGAAGTTCAGAGGGGAGAAGGTCCCCCTCATTCTGGTGAAGCTCCAACGTTTGTGAGCTTGTTTTGTGTTGGACTTGTGTAGTCTTTATTTTCAATAAATACAGCCTCTCTGGAACTCTCGCTGCCTGCTGCTGTGTCTCTCTCCCTCAGCCGATATGACAATCACCACAATATGTACTGTATGTGTGCACAGCTGCTGATGACAAAGTAATCTTGAACCTTGAAAACATTAAAATTAATGAATTATTAATATTTAATATTAATATTAATATTAATGAAACATGCAATAATAGACATTGGGGTGGGTGTGGCGGATAGACTGGAGTTTGTTTTAGTAATGGCATCAAAATACGAATATCAAGTTTGACTGAATGTATTAAGCTACATTTAAAAATTAAATTAAAGTGTTTCAAAGTTAGTAAATTTTTCTTAGAACCGAACTAATAATTTTGGCAAAACCCGCAGCTAATTTGTTGAAACAGCAGATATCCTCCTCTATTTTATGTCTTCATGTATTTTTGTGCCAGTTATTAAAAACAATACAACTCGCTGCCGGATGAACAGTAAATTACTGAACTGTAAAATTATTGGTTGTATATAATTTATTACTAAAAATACATTAAATTATTACGGTAAATACTGTATTTACCCTGCTTATGACAGCGCCCGTGCATGAATTACAATGCAGCCTGTACAGTGGTAATATCGGTTTTTACATCCGAGCACTGCAGCAGTTCAGTGTAAACTGTACAGTACAGATACAGGTTATCTTTAAATTTTTGTTAAGGATAATGTATTAAAGTGTTTTGGGAGCATATTTGGGGGCAAATTTAGGGTTTACACTATAAAACAGGCCTTTTAGGCATTTTTTTAACCAAAACACAACAGCAGAGTTTTTCACTATACACAGGTACTCTTGGAACATAACCCCCACGAAAAGCAGGAGATTACTGTACTGCAGTAACCAGGGCTAAGACTTTAAACCAAAGGCTTTATCACTACTCTCCTCACTGCACCTGTCCAAAGTTCCATGTTCGACCTCCGATCTGTTTGTCAGTGCCATAGTAAATCTTCCCTGTGTCGTTCAGCACATATTCCATCTTCTGATCTTCGTCCTCCATATATACTGTGTCCTCTGAGAAAGAGAGTGAGAGAGATACACAGACAGATAGAGAGATGTGTTTACTGCAAAAGCATGAAGACCAAATTCCTGGACTTCAATGAGTAGTGTGAATAACTTCACTCAAGCACTCATTGTGTGACATCACCAGATGGTGTATGTGTTCCAGTGCTACCACATCCAAATCCATGGAAAAGAACACCGGGGCTTACTTTCTTTACTGAAACATGGTCCTGATTAAGGGGAATGTGGTGAGAGGACCAGAAAATGTCCAAAAGGATACATATCAAAATGTGTGTATGTTAGGGCATTAACACAAAAGTCAACTAGTTGACTTCAGAGACTAGTCACCCCCCACCCTCTCTCTGCCCTCACTTGTGTACAGAAAGCAATCTCTGTCTCTGATTGGCTTTTGCTGACACGCGTTCCTTAGTTTAACCAATTATTATAGTCTCTTCATAAAAGAGATGACCTGCACAACCTGCAAGTCGGGGTTAAAGTACAGTAACAGTAACAAAGTATAGTAATAGTAACGGCATCTGAAACGGCTCCGCTAGCTAACATGGCTAACGCTAGCACTGCAAGGAGTCGTCCTGCCGCGGCTTAAATTATTCCACTCTCAGTTCTATACTTAAATTTACCAGAAAATGTTACAGAGAACTTTTAGTAAAAGTTGCTCAATGTTGGACACCCGTGCTCTGACTAGTCGTCTCGAATTTGACTTTGCTGACCAACTAGTCGACTTGAAAAAATCTGGAGTCATTAATGCCTTAGTGTATGTGTTTTTTTTCATACATTTTCGTACATTGATACAAATCCCAAATAATAAATGAGTTTTTGAGTAGCAAATTTTATCTTTTATGTTTTGTATTGTTTTATTTTCTTCTCCTGAGAAGCGAAGAAAAAAGTATCTTACAATTTTTTGTGTGATTTCCTATTTGGGCCTAAAAAAACACCTTACAATTTACATATTTTTTGTTTTAATTTCCCAGCATGTCCACTGTAGAGGACAACAGGACAATTTCCGTGTGAAAATAGGACTGAATTTAGAAAATAACATTAACGCAATAACACATCAAATTTGATCAAAACAATAACATTCTGTATCATTCTTCTGTTGCTTGCAAGGACAACAAAACATATATTTTAGTTCACAGAACATCCTCTGGGTATTTTAGGTGTGATAGTCCCGGAAGCTTGTTTTATTTTTTATGCAGAGGAACATTTGGTGTGCCTCATGTATGTCTTGCCATTGCAGTCCTTGTTCCTAGCATGCAAACCCCTGACATGACACATTACTGGAAAGCCCAGGATGTCCTCTACAAAACACTATAGGGCTTGATGGGGTAACTCCAAATACTTAGGGAATATACAGGTGAACAAAATGTCCACTATAAAGGACATAAATTAATGGGTCGGGTCTCAGGAGGATATTGTTTTTTAACTAAATATAACAAAATAATAAAGAATAGTAAATAAATACACCAAAGCACGAGATATGCCTAATGCTCAAACTAACAGCAGGTAGGATATTGAAGAGAAAACAACAGACCTATTCCATAAACCAAACTGTCCCTACTGGGAAATGTAAGCTGACAAGAAGGAATTTCATTTCTCACTGTTTGCATTTTTACACAATAATGAGACATCTTTATAAAACATCAATTTATGCACCAGAAGTCTGCTCAGCCACATTTAAGGGCAAGTGTAAAAACCCCTGAGATTTCACATGCTGAGCTGAGATTTCACATGCAACAACAAGCTTGCATTGGACTCGTTACTGGAAGTGTTACTGAAGGTATTACTTATTAAGACTTTCACTTAGACTCTTAGAGCACAGGATAGGACCAGAAATTAGCTAAATGTTTGCCCAATGTTGCGTAGTGGAAGAGCCGAGTCGCTGACACGCAGGAAAGAGCCGGAAGACCATGCGTTTTACTCTGAGAACACTCCATTAGACCCAATGACAGAGTGCGGACTGCTACCTGCTTCCTGTTTATTTACCCGGAGACATGAGTGATTTCCGGGGTTGGGACATATGAAACACTGGGTGGATCCTGAGAGAGCCAGTTGGAGCCAGAAGGTGACAAAGTTGATGCGGTAGGTTATCTTGAAGAAGCCAATGGGTGACAGTGTGTGTGACTCTGTGCAGAGACAGATGTTGTGGGTGGAGAGATAGACCGTGGAACAATCGTCCCGGAGGGTGCCCGCTGGATCGTGGTGCGGGCTTGCGTCCAGAGCCACGTGCACCTGTGGACCAACTGTTGAGCCGGTGGTACATCAACCTCTGATTCCTGATGTTCGAACATTGGAGGCTGGAAACTACATACCTCAAATGGTCCAATGGTCGAGGAGGTGAGGAAGTTATGAGAAAGTTCCGGAAAATGAGATAGTAGTCCAGTAGTGCTGGCGATCTGCCACGAACATTGGAGGAAGCACTTCAGCTGTTGGTTGGACTGCTCCATCTCACCATTAGTCTAGGGGTAATATCCTGATGAGAGACTGGTGGTGACAGTGATAAGATGGCAAACATTGGAGTCCAGCAGGCCGGAGACAAAGTCCAACACAATGTGCGACCAGGTACGGCGAGGTACAGGGAGAGGTTGGAGCTTGCTGGGTGATGGCTGGTTGGAGGACATGGACCTAGTGCACACTGCGCATGCCTGGACAAATTTCTTGGTGTCTGAGGCCATCCCGGGCCACCAGAAGGCCCATTGGAGGAGAGTGAGGGTCCTAGAGGTGCCTGGGTGGCCAGCGATAGCAGAGGACTGAGCCCACTGGAGGGTGTCTCGGTGCAGTCCTGAGATGGTTTGGTGAGGGTGGTGAGAGGTGTCGCAGTTGACCTTAAGCCCTAGATAAATCGCTGATACAAACTGCCGAACCCCAGAAAATGTTGCAGCTGCTTATGCGTCTTGGGTAGGGGCCAAGAGCACACAACCTCCGGTTTCTGAGTATCCATGGTGTCCTTGGAAGGACGTAACGAAACCAACAAATGTGATGGTGGGCTGGTGGAACGCGCATTTCTCCAGCTTACAGAACAACTGGTGGGCTAACAACCTCCTGAGGACTGCCCTGACAGGCTGGGTGTGCTCCTCTAAGGTCTTGTAGTAGATTCAGATGTCGTCCAAGAATGCAAAACACCATCTACCCAGTATGTCACGAAGGACGTTGTTGATTAGGTGTTGGAAGGCTGCTGGACCATTGCACAATCTGAATGGCATAACGAGAGTCTTGTAGTAACAGGTGGGGGTTTGAATGCTGTCTTCCACTCGTTGCCTTCTCTGATGCTGACCAGATTGTAGGTGCTTCTGAGGTCCTGCTTGCTGAAGAAATTTGCACCAGAGAGAAAGTCCAGGGTGGTGCTGATGAGCAGGAGTGGATAACGGTTCCGGTTTGGGGATGCAATTGAGCCCCTCGTAGTTGACCCAAGGGCGGAGACCCCCATCTTTTTTCTTGACAAAAAAGAACCCCACAGCGACCAGGGATGATGATGGTCTGATGGTACCCTGATGGAGCCATGGCTTTCTGCTCACTCACAGAGATATAGAACAGCCTGGTGCTACTGCACCAGGCTGGAGGTTGATGGCCAGGTCGTAGAGGCGATGAGGTGGCAATAGGATGCTCACGATATGGGACGGGAATGGTCTCCAGGTTGATGTCAGGGGCCTTGGACTCCCCTGAGCATGTCTCAGCCCTCACCTGGAGGCAGAGCTTCTGACAGGTCAGCCCCCATTGCAAGACTTTGTTTCAGGTCTATGAAATGAGGGAATTGTGTTTTACGAGGTCAAACCCAGGTCAGCATTAAGGGGTGCTCTTCAGTATGCTCCCCGATGGTCATAGATATGGGTTGGGTCTTGTGGATGATCAGGCTGTTGGATAAGGGCCGACCGTCAGCGACGGTGATGGTGTCAGGCCGCGATAACAACCTCAAGTTCCACCCTCAACTGGGCAGCGTAAGCCTGATCGATGAAGTTACCAGCCAACCCTGAATCAACGAAAGCGGTAGTCACAATCTGTTGGTGGCCCAATCGGAGGTGTACCTTGAGGGTTAGATGGGAGATGGTCGGTAGGCAGGAGGTGAGAGCTAGCGGACCAGAGATCCTCCCCCTATTTACCTGGTCTGGCCGTTTCTCGGATGGAGAGGGTAGACAGCACGATGGTGGTCAGTGTGAAAGCAGTGCTCGTTCTCTGCCGCAGACAGGGAGATGCACCCACATTGCATGGGTTCTCTGAGGCAGGTGGAGGTTTGGTAGCTGGTATGGTGGCTTCTGGGTAGTCATTGGTCCAGCCACTCGTGTCCGGAAGGGCGTAATTTATAAAAAATGTAATTTGATCCGGTAAATATTACGAATCTCTGGGGGCTATTATGGCGAATGAGGGGTTATTGGAAAGCTGTGAAGTTTCACATTTAGAGTGCAAAATATATTTTCATATTTAACATTTAGATTTAAGATCATTTACAGCAAATTCTCTATGTGGGTGAGGGCATTTCACAGCAGGCAGTCCAGCCCCCTTCTAAGTAACAGCCAATTGTAATCACGGGCCATGGCCAAATAGTATATCTCGCAGTTTGTAAAAGTGCTACATTAAAATCCCTCATTTAGAGTTGCTGTTTGTAAAAAGTTCAACATTTAGATTTAGAGCATAACATTTAGTTTTTTAACACATTTATCTCTAAATGTGTGAAAATTGTGTGAAAATTGTGCTAAATGGAGAAAAAATTGCACCTATAAATTTGTTAAGCTGTTTTTGCAAACCCGATAGGGGGACATCTTACTATACCATGTTCTCTGTGCGATGTTTCTCCCATATTATATAACAGCTATGATTTTTACAATTGTGTTAAGGTATACAGAATGTATCCGGACATTTTTTGAAAGCATTATTTTTTGTTTTCTGTTTAAAAAAAGACTCGTATTGAATTTGTTTCGTATCGGCAGATTTACACTAGCGGTATCGGACATAAAAAAGTGGTATTGTGCTATGTCTAGTAATATAAAAATAATTTTAATAGGTCTACAGAGTCTACAGAGGGCCACCGAAAGGATAAAAATTGTTAAATGTAATCTGTTACATATGTGTAACATTCAGTTGAGTACCTTAGGCAGCAAAATAACAAAACTTTTTCGGTATCAACTTGACATATTATACCTTACCTTCACACCAGGGGTTAAAGAGCAAGTAGATGTCTTTGTTGGGGTCATGAGTGGTTGCTGACTTGCTTTCTCGAAAGCGAGTGCTGATGGTGAGTTTGTACTGGCCGATAACAGCGTTTGAGGGTGAGTTGACAGATAGCTTGATCTGATTGCAGTTCTGTTGTACAATTTTGGCCTCCCAGCACAGGTCCTGCAGTTCCTCCACAAGAGGGATGATGACATGTGTGCCCTTTGACACCAGCGGCAGTGATCCTGTAAAGAACGAGTTCATACCAATTTCTCAAACCAAAGTTATATGACTCAACATGCTGAATTTTTGCTTTAAAATGACAAATAATGTATATTTTATATGCCTCTTGTTTCTTCTCTTGAGATATGCTAAGAATGATTATGTAGTTTTATGCAGCACAATGAACATTGTTAATTTTTACATGGCTCATTGCCAACTATTCTTTTATTTTTTCTTTGTCTCTTAGAATGATACAAGGTGAGTCCAAGACCAATATATATATATGATTTATATACTGATTGATTGCCTTCCATTGTGCATTGTATAAAATGCACAATATGTCTTCCTTGGCATTTATGCCCTATGCTTCTTACATTTACATTGTGTAATCATTTCATACATATACGAGAATGTCTGTTGAAAGAACAAATTCTAATACCAGATTCTTACATTGTGTAAGTGTAACACAGAAAAAGTGATCTGGTGAAATAGTGCCAACACCCTTCCTCTCTGCCTCTCCTGAACATTTGTACACAGGAAATCTATTCTTAGGTTCTACCTTGAACAGTGGTTTTGTTGTCCTGGTTATCTTACAGTAAGCCTATATATATTATAAAAATATTCTATCTATCTTCTGTCCTTTAGAGTATGAGCAGATTTCAAAAATCATTTTGTAGTCAATAAAGATTCTTGGTCTAGAGTAATTTTGCCATCGCAAAAACTGAATACTCTCATTGTATGTTGTGGTAACTAAAAAGGTGTCACGTCAGCTTCTCCTGACACCCGAAAGAGGACAGGCACGGGCTTCCATCTTTAGTGTATTTTATTTACAGACACGAAACAAAAAGCAGGCACAAAAGCCGATATGCTCGAAATAACAAAACACGACATAAACGGAAGGTTGAGCAACGGTTGATCCACAACCGTAAACGAACCCAGGACCCCTTAAATTCTCTAAACTTAAAACCCAGCCACCTGTAACAAAACCAAAATACTAATTACAAATGGAACACAGGTTACATCAACTAAACACAAAACATAACTGAAGCAAGGGTGACCTTGCCCTAGCGGCCACCCATTGTCACTAATCTCCAGACATGACAGTACTCCCCTCCAACGACATGCCTCCAGAGCGGCCAAAGACGCCCCCCACGGCAGAGGAGGGGAAGGCAGAGACAAAAGGAAGCGTCCCACGAGTCTTCACCCAGCCCTCCTTCGCTGGATACTCAACTGGTCGGTGCTTTCCACGGCCAGGGTGGTCTGGTTCCCCCACTCTGTCCTTGCATGGGGATGTCCATACTGGGAGTCCCTCTCTGTCCCCATGGCCAGGACCTACTATTGGGAGTCCCTCTCTGTCCTTGGGGCCGTAACTCCTTTCCAGAGCCTCCCCTGTTTGCCGATGGGCAAACCTTCCATCAGGAGAACTCTCTCCTGAACGGCCATCCTTCTCCCTCATACCAGGAAGCCCTTCTGCAGGAAGCCCATTCCTCTCTGGACAGGCAAGGCTTCCTCCGCGGAGCCCCTCTACGGGGAACCCCCTCCCTAGAGCTCCCTAGAACCCTGCCAAACCTCAGTACCCCCCCGCTCTTGTGAAATTTCAGGGGAAGCCCCTCAGCCTCCAAAGGAGGAGATGAACCTCTCAGGCCCAGTTCCTGTGTTTGTCCCAGGGCTTTCTGTTACTAATGGCCCTACTCCAAGGCAACCTAAGCTTGTTGACCCTGCTTAAGATCTAATTGAGGCTAGTGGCCCTATTCCAGGGCTAACTAAGCCCATTGACCCTACTTCAGGGCTACCTACAGCTAATGCCCCTGTTCCAGGGCTAACTGAGCCTGTGGTTCCTGCTACAGGGCTAGCTATGGCTAAAGGAACAAAGGGCTCTTGGAAGGCTGGCGCAGGCCTGAATATTTCTTCCACAAACCCCAGTGGCTCTGGGACTTTTCTCCAGAGTCAGCCCGGAGTGAACCTCGCTGGCCCAGCTGAGGGCTCGCCTAATGAGGCGAACTGGACACAAGCCGGATTTGTGGAGGGACTTCCCGGGCTGCTGGCGACCGCCTCCTCATCAGACTCACCTCCACACAACAACACCTCCACTGTGAACTGGCTCGTCCTCGCCGGCTCACTGCCGAGCTGGTCCCAGCTTGCCTCACTCCAGGCAAACTCCTCCTCTGAGTCGAGCACCCTGTATAGCTCCAGGGGCTCGACGACAGCTGTGTCTCTTGTCTTTTGGTGGATCAATCTGTTGAAAGTGGACAGGCACGAACTTCCATCTTTAGTGTATTTTATTTTCAAAGAGAACAAAAACCAGGCACGAGGGCAGATTTGCTGGGGTTTTCATGAACAATTATTAGTTCGGTTCTAAGAAGAAACGACTAAATCCGGAACACTTAATACATTACAATTAATACGGTCCTCCTGATTGGGGCCTCGTTTTTCTGTATGTAGCGTATGGTGCTAGTTGATACCATAATGGTGTGCTACAGTCGCATAAACTTTTCCTTTCTGGAACATATCCAATAGTTGAACCCTCTCCTGGAGTGTCTTACACTGTCTCTTGCACTGAGGAGCAATGCCAGCATTTTAAGTATTGCGTAACTTAAAAAAAATCTAATTTAATACAACTATAAAATAAATATAAAACATTGTGCACTAATCTACACTACTTTAATGTTGTTGTGGGACAACGTGAGAGACTACTATCAAATTCAACATTTTTGCCTTTCGCCTCAGCGGGGAAAAGTAGTGCTTATACTTCCATTTTGCAAAAGCTACCTTTGAACTAGTTGGATGTGCCATCGTTGCCATTCCTTGATGTTGGTGTGTGTGCGACTGACCGTGTGTGTGTTTGTGTGTGTGCGACTCACGGCGTGTGCTCATGTGTGAACACCCGCACTACTCTGCCTCTGATTGGCAAACAATGGAAATGTACTCGCTCTAAGCCAATCATTGCGTTCTCAGTTAAACCACGTGTTTAGAGACACACCAATCATCATCACTGGTTCTGCCCCGGCCCCAAACAAACAAACACACACACACACACACCAGAGAAAGAGAGGTCCTATGGCTGAGAGAGACGCTGCTCGCATGAAAACCGCTTAAGTGTTCTCAGTTATAGTAACGCGGAGTTTACTATATAGCGCCGTTATTCCCATCACTGACTACAAAATATAAAAAGTATTTTATTGTGCATATCTCACAGATAATAGTAAAGTTTATTCCAACAGTACATAATTAATAATATTTCTAAATCCCAAGAAAACATGTCTAACCTCTTTCTCACCTTATAAATTAATTCTACCCTCCTGGTCTTCTTGATGACGTTGTTAATCACTCTGTCATACCAGCATGTATTACTTTTTTTAACCAGAGCAACAGAGCAACCAGATACAACTGTAAAGCTTGAGGATGAAAATGTTTTGTTTCACAACAAAAAAGAAGTGATAGTAAAGTTTCTTTTGTATTATTTTTCTTGGTGAAACATTGTTCACCTGTAGTCGTATAGAAACCGCCCCTACAGGTTTTATATATTTCTTTTCCCTAAAAACATCTATGCCAAAGGTGATACATATGGTTATTTACCAGAAAGCCTCAGCAACAATATGTGAGTAAAGTTAATGTCATTAATTTAGTTTACATGACATGACAAAAAACTATTTTCAGCCACCTTTAAACAAAGTAAAAAAACACTCTGAGCAAGACTTTTGAAGTTTGAACTTTGTAAACATATGTGTTAGTAATTTTACAAAAATGTAAGAGGGGCATTCAGAAATATTATGTAGTTTTACTTCAGATTGTGATAATCTAAGGCTACCTACTTTTTCTCTGCTCTTTCACATCCATATTCATTACATGGGTGTTACACACCTGTAACTTCTCCCTGTCCCTTTTAATGGCCATGTGCTAATGTCTGCTTGGCCCTGCTCCCAAAACTTTGTGGTAACTAAATATTCTAAATCTAATCTTTTACAAATACTTAAATACTCAGAGTTCAAGACTTTTATTTGCCACATGCAGTTATTGCTGGTGCAACATAGACTCTGCTACACATGGTAAAATGGAAAACATGAGTATCAACATCACAACAATAGTGTAAAAGTAAAAAAATCTGTATAAATATGTAAGTATAAGTATAAATATAAGTATAAGCATAAATAAAGTACATGTATAAAGTAGACATATATAAGTATAAATAAGAATGCAATAAGCAGTCTAATCATGATGCCAAGCAGCATAACAATTTCTTTTCTGATGATGGCAAAGGTACACATTACATGCACCACTGTTTTTGTTGTCTTTCCCTGCACCCTGCACATTATCATCTAGACAGAAAATGATAAGATATAGCTTCATTTTCCTTATAAGCTAACTGAAAAAAACATGATGCATGATTAGCCTATTAGGCCTAATGTTGGCTGATAATGGCTTCACAGCCTTAACCGAAAAAGCATCAACAACAGCTTGTAAAATAGATATTAGGCTACTTACTCAAGAGAAGCTCAGAATGCCTCTGTTCATCCACTGTGTCTCTGACTCACTCTCCAAAACTAGTTTTCCAGTGAGTGAAATGAGCAAGTGCATTTGTTTACTGCAGTGAAATGGGGCGTGTTGTCATCGCTCCCTGCTGCACAATGAGCCAATCACGCCACTGCTATTTATGTATTCGTATTGCTGTTTTACATCTGAATAGCTGAGAGAATGGCTGCAGGACAGAAAATAGCATGCCTTCTTTTAATTCTATTTACAAAGCGCCATCAATATATTTTATTTTAAAATGTAGATATTTGGAAACCAGAGTCTTCAAAGTTTCTAGTGGTGTTACTTATATGTTTCTAGGACAAAAACTTGCAGAGCTTTAGATGATTGTTTTGGAAAAGTCAAAAACTCCCACAGGGGGAGCTTTGACCTCAGAGGGCCAACAGTTGTACCTACCTTTTGCATGTCAGTGTCAACCAACAATGTCAACCAAAAATATGAAGCCCAAAGTAGCTCTGTGGTCCCAAAATATGCACCTCACACTGACCTGTCTTCAGCTCCAGATGTAGTTTATCTGTGTTGATGTTGAAAGGTCGTGAAAGGTCAAGCTCCATTTGAAAAGTCTGGCCTCTACGGATGATAAGCTCCTGCGCATGGTACTGGTCAGTGTGGTGCTCCTTGCGGTTCTGACCCGTTTTTGAGCTGAGGAGGTCCACCGATCGCACAGCCAAAGCCACCTCTGAAAGAGAAAGGTTGCTGTGTATTAGTTCAATATGTATTTTTGGACTGCTTTTTAAATACACTAAACTCATTAAGTTACATTTGGGAATCTGAATGAGAAATTTGGAATGAAAAAATGACATTAAACCTGTGTTATGTGTGTTATACTGAGTAAGTGAAAAGGAAAGTAATATTTATGGAAATATTTAAACCAAAAAGATGACAACTTTAATTTGAGTGATTTTCATTCTAGAGGTCCATTGATACCTCAAATCATAGAGTATCATTTTTTCTAGAATACTGTTAGATATTGTACATTAGGAATTTGAAAAAAAAAAAGTGTTTAAAATGCCTGTGACTACTTTACATGTGGCACAGCTAAGGATGGCTCAGTATCATTTTACAGACTTTAGTTATTTGTTATTTTTTCAAACAAAGAGAGTAGAGTGGCGGACTAAACAGGTCTGAAGCTCTGAGGCTGTCGAGTTCCTGATTTTAATACCACCCTTAACTGGCTACTCAGATAAGTATTAAATGTAAATATTTGAGATTATTCATCAAACTTATCATTCTTAAATACAATGACTATTCCAGGAGACCATCCTGGGTTTAATTCAATTCTATTCAAAAAACTTTATTTGTTCCAGAAGGGCAATTTAAAAGCGCAACACATATAAAAGTTGCAACATTTGACACAACAGATGACACACAATAACAAACGTTTTGTAAGCAGGGAACCAGCAGTGGTCAGCAAGGGATGAGATAGTGACTGGATTGGCTAACAGCGCTCTGTCGCCGGATTCTGTGCTGCATGCTGGTGGAATGGAACCAGCAGATGATGGAGAATGAGAGGACACTCTCTAAGAAGGAGTAGTAAAAAGTCTGTGAAATGTCTTTCCTGACCTTCCTAAGGAGGTATTACACTTCCTGAGAATCTCTGTGTTGGAGGAGGATTTCAGCAGGTAGTTAAAGATGGTGCTCAGATATTTATATTTATATTCCTCGACTAGTTCCACTAGTTCCACCCGTGGATGAAGGTGATAACTGCTGCAGCCAGGTCACTATCATCTCCTTGGTTTTAATGTTGTTCAGTTCCAGACATGAGGTCCAGTCCACAAACTCCTGCAGAACCTGACCATGGTTGTGTGAGGGGCCCGACAGCAGAGTCAGGAGGACTGTGTTGTCACCAAACTTCAGGAGATGACAGCTGGGCTGTGTGGCTCTGCAGTCATCCGTATATAAGATGAAGAGCACCATATACAATGTGTTGAAGATGAGTGCAGAGTTGCCTGAGTTAGGTGAGGATCTTAAACTCTGGAGCTGGATGGTGTTGTCAGACTCAAACCTGGTGTAAAAGGAATTGAGGTCATCAGGGAGGAATGTGGCACTGCTGGCCTCCACATGGAGGATTCTGGAGCTGAAGGCAGCTGCGTCACAGAGCTAGTCAGTTTCAGAGATAGTAAAGAAGGTCCTTTTATTTTTTTTCAGGATATCCTTAAGCTCTTTGGTAATCCAGTGTTTATTGTTGGGAAAGATAGTGACTGTTTTGGATATGACGATGTTGTCGACACAGAAGAAGGTGTATGTTGTTAGGGAAAAGGAGGCTGTCCCAGTCTGCAGATTCAAAACACCCGTGTACGGTTTGGATGCTTTTTACTGTCCACTGTTCGATGTTTTTAACAAGCTTTTTTCCTTTTTGATGATCGGTGTTCATGCTGAGGCAAGCACGATGATCAGCCGAGCTGAGGGGGGGATTGAAGCCATCAGTGTGTAGCATGTCATTGTTGTCGTTCTCCTTTCGCCACGTCTCAGTAAATTGGAGTTGATTGGAGGAGTTCTTGCGGAGAATTTCCTCTAGAAAGCTCTCCGTGTTTATGGTGTGTTGAGTCTGTCATCTCTGCGGTAGATGAGCTGTGGTCTGTTAGGCAGATTGTTTCCGATAGCAGCCAAAGCGTGCATGCTAGCTGGTGGTGCTAGGGGCAGCTGGTGGCCTA